>CM056601.1:26699173-26748744 GCA_029721355.1 Tegillarca granosa | reverse complement strand
TAAAAGAAATCACAAAATAATCCAATTAAAATTAAAAATATGTTGTTATACGGTAAGCATAATTTTTTCTTTTGATAAAAGCTATTCTGTTAAAAAAATATTCCCAAAAAATAATTCCCATTAACAAAATGGTTAAATTTATGGATTTGAATAACTGTATTCAGCAATATAAATTTAAGCTTCTCCAGTTGCCAAAAGACCTTGACTTTGTTTCAACGATGATTTATTTAAATTCTTGACATCTGACTGGTCGTCAGATATCAGGCCAAGTACTAGTATTTTGATTTAAGCTACCGATACAAAATATTAAGAATGGTAAGTATTGAATAAACAGTACTTGATATATAGTCTAGGTCTAGTTTTTGATATACAGTCTAGGTCTAGTTTTTGATATGTAGTCTAGGTCTAGTTTTTTGATATATAGTCTAGGTCTAGTACTTGATATATAGTCTAGGTCTAGTTCTTGATATATAGTCTAGGTCTAGTACTTGATATATAGTCTAGGTCTAGTCTTGATATATAGTCTAGGTCTAGTACTTGATATATAGTCTAGGTCTAGTTTTATTGATATCGTCTCGGTCCAGTACTTGATATATAGTCTAGGTCTAGTACTTTTATATAGTCTAGGTCTAGTTCTTGATATATAGTCTAGGTCCAGTACTTGATATATAGTCTAGGTCCAGTACTTGATATATAGTCTAGGTCTAGTACTTGATATAGTCTAGGTCTAGTTCTTGATATATAGTCTAGGTCTAGTTCTGATATATAGTCTAGGTCTAGTACTTGATATATAGTCTAGGTCTAGTTTTTGATATATAGTCTAGGTCTAGTACTTGATATATAGTCTAGGTCTAGTTCTTGATATATAGTCTAGGTCTAGTACTGATATATAGTCTAGGTCTAGTTCTTGATATATAGTTTAGGTCTAGTTCTTGATATATAGTCTAGGTCTAGTTTTGATATATAGTCTAGGTTAGTACTTGATATATAGTCTAGGTCTAGTTCTTGATATAGTCTAGGTCTAGTACTGATATAGTCTAGGTCTAGTTCTTGATATATAGTCTAGTCTAGTTCTTGATATAAAGCCTAGGTGTAGTTCTTGAAACATAGTCTAGGTGTAGTTTTGAAATATAGTCTAGGTGTAGTTCTTGACATAAAGCCTAGGTCTAGTTCCATTAAAGCCTAGGTGTAGTTCTTGAAATATAGAGTTTAGGTCTAGTTCTTGATATACGTGTATAGTCTAGGTCTAGATCTTGATATAATGTCTAGGTCTAGTTCTTGATATATAGTCTTGGGTCTGGTTCTTGATATATAGTCTAGGTCTAGTTCTTGATATATAGTCTTGGGTCTGGTTCTTGATATATAGTCTTGGGTCTGGTTCTTGATATATAGTCTAGGTCTAGTTCTTGATATATAGTCTAGGTCTAGTTCTTGATATATAGTCTAGGTCTAGTTCTTGATATAAAGCCTAGGTGTAGTTCTTGAAACATAGTCTAGGTGTAGTTTTTGAAATATAGTCTAGGTGTAGTTCTTGACATAAAGCCTAGGTCTAGTTCCATATAAAGCCTAGGTGTAGTTCTTGAAATATAGAGTTTAGGTCTAGTTCTTGATATACGTGTATAGTCTAGGTCTAGATCTTGATATAATGTCTAGGTCTAGTTCTTGATATATAGTCTTGGGTCTGGTTCTTGATATAAAGCCTAGGTCTAGTTCTTAATATATAGTCTTAAGTCTGGTTCTTGATATAAAGTCTAGGTCTAGTCCTTAATATATAGTCTTAGGTCTGGTTCATGATATAAAGTCTAGGTCTAGTTCTTGAAATATAGTCTTGGGTCTGGTTCTTGATATAAAGCCTAGGTGTAGTTCTTATATATGGTCTTAGGTCTAGTTAGATATAAAGCCTAGGTGTAGTTCTTGACATAAAACCTAGGTCTAGTTCTTGATAAACGTGTATAGTCTAGGTCTAGATCTTGATATAAAGTCTAGGTCTAGTTCTTGAAATATATAGTCTTGGGTCTAGTTCTTGATATAAAGCCTAGGTGTAGTTCTTTATATATGGTCTTACGTCTGGTTCATGATATAAAGTCTAGGTCTAGTTCTTGATATACGTGTATAGTCTAGGTCTAGAACTTGATAAAAAGTCTAGGTCTGGTTCTTGATATATAGTCTTAGGTCTGGTTCGTGATATAAAGCCTAGGTCTAGTTCTTGATATACGTGTATAGTCTAGATCTAGATCTTGATATAAAGCCTAGGTCTAGTTCTTAATATATATAGTCTTAGGTCTGGTTCATGATATAAAGTTTAGGTCTAGTTCTTGATATACGTGTATAGTCTAGGTCTAAAACTTGATAAAAAGTCTAGGTCTGGTTCTTGATATATAGTCTTAGGTCTGGTTCGTGATATAAAGCCTAGGTCTAGTTCTTGATATACGTGTATAGTCTAGATCTAGATCTTGATAAAAAGCCTAGGTCTGGTTCTTGATATAGTCTTGGGTCTGGTTCTTGATATAAAGCCTAGGTCTAGTTCTTAATATATAGTCTTAGGTCTGGTTCATGATATAAAGTTTAGGTCTAGTTCTTGATATATAGTCTAGGTCTAGATCTTGTTATACAGTCTGGTCTAGTTCTTGAAATATAGTCTTGGGTTTGGTTCTTGATATAAAGCCTAGGTCTAGTTCTTAATATATATGGTCTTGGGTCTGATTCGTGATATAAAGTGTAGGTCTAGTTCTTGGTATATAATGTAGGTCTAGTTCTTGATATATAGTCTAGGTCTAGTTCTTGGTATATAATGTAGGTCTAGTTCTTGGTATATAATGTAGGTTTAGTTCTTGGTATATAGTCTAGGTCTAGTTCTTGATATAGATGTATAATGTACATGTAGGTCTAGTTCTTGATATATAATGTAGGTTGAGTTCTTGATATATAGTCTAGGTCTAGTTCTTGCTATATTTGTTTCTTGTTACCTTAACACAGATTCAACAAACACCCTTAGTGCCTTCACATGTATCCATGCTGTGAAAGATTCACCAAAATTCACTTTTAACCACTTCACTAAAGGGCCCTGAAAACAGAATAACAGCACCATTAATGTAGTGTCGACATAACCATCCAAATAATGCATAGAAAAGTCTTTTTTATGTTAACTTACGCATTAAGCAAAATCATTTAGATATAAATTTCAATCTTTTTAACAGGTAAAACATTTCAGAAATGGAGTTGAGTAGAGCAATAATATTTTAGGCCTCAGTCAAAACTCTTTTACTTACATCAAGGCGGTCAGTTCTGGAATGGTCCCTGCCAGAACTAGGCCATTTCTTTTAGTATTGAATCAGGTGAAATAAGATTCCAGGTGAAGATTTTTCACATTACATGATGAATATTTCACATTACATGATGAATTCTACTGAATTAAAATGGAAATTTCAAAAATGTACTACATACATGTATTTAAGACACAAAACAGGTATAAATGGTAACTAGTAGAAACAAACAAAAATGTTTTTTAATTCAAATTTTTCAAGAGACAAAACATGAGAATTAATCTTCACCATCATCAGACTACTTACAAACTGTTTCTTTTTATCATTTTCTAATTTCGTTATTTCAGTCTTTCCTTGAAGTAATTCTTGTTCACTGTATGTGAATTCTCTCACCATAAACCTAGAAAAAACATAAATTAACCCTCAGTAAAAAGGGTAACACTGAAGCACAATTTTATGGATAACAATGGATCTTACCAAATAGGTTCAAATTTCTTGGAAGCAGACACTTGTGTAAGAAACATTGCTAGTGTTAGTCAAGGTCTGTGGTTTTCAATAGGTATTCGGTTCCCTCCACCATTTTCAGTACTGACCTCCACAATATAAATAAAAGAATCTTGACTTGGGTTTTTAAAAAAATATCATTTCACTCCCCACTTCCAGCAATTTTTTTTCTATACCTGCAAAATCTGGTAATTTAAATTTTCTAGATAAATTTATAAAGAAAACTTTTTGTAAATACATGTATAGGTACTAACCATGGACATTAAAATTTTTGGATCTAATAGATATAACCTATAATATATAGAAGGTAGTCTAATATCGGTAAAGGAAAAGGAAATGCCTATTGAAAACTAATGACTTTTGCCAAGAAAACGAATGTTGTATCATACCAGGATTTACCAAAGAAGATTTGATTTGAATGAGTAATGTCCATGTACATATTTAATAAAAAATAAACAATCTGCTGGATCACCAAATTTGTTATTAATATATCTAGAGGAAAGGGTATAATGTTCTTTACATGCTAAATTACCATAATTGTTAACCATATGTGTGGGTAGAATATTTGTTCATTTACTGGTGGTTTACCCAATTTATAGGGACTGCTAGGCTATCCAATCTGCATGGGGTAGGGTTCTACTGGGCTATCCCATTTGCATGGGGTAGGTATCTACTGGGCTATGCAATTTGTGTGTTGTAGGGTTCTTCTGGACTATCCAATTTGCATGGGGTAGGTTTCTACTGGGCTATGCAATTTGTGTGTTGTAGGGTTCTCCTGGGCTATCCAATTTACATGGGGTAGGTTATTATGTCAATTACAAGTTGGGTGAACCAATTTATATGGGGTAGGGTATTGTGTACATTATTTGCTAAGTTACCCATTTTATATGTGGAAGGGTATTTTGTTCTTCATAAGCTGGGTCAACCAATTTGTGCGGGGTAGGATTCCACTGGTTACTTATTTGTGTGGGGTAGAATTCCACTGGTTACCCATTTGTGCAGGCTAGGATTCCACTGGATACCCATTTGTGCAGGCTAAGATACCACTGGTTACCCATTTGTGCAGGCTAGGATACCACTGGTTACCCATTAGTGTGGGTTAGGATTCCACTTGACATTCATTTGTGTGGGATAGGATTCCACTGGATACCCATTTGTTTCGGGTAGGATACCACTGGTTACCCATTTGTGTGGGGTAGGATTCCATTTGATATTCATTTGTGTGGGGTAAGATTCCGCTGGATACCATACCTCTGGTTACCCATTTGTGTGGGGTAGGATTCCACTGGTTACCCATTTGTGTGGGGTAGGATTCTAATGGTTACCCATTTGTGTGGGGGAGGATTCTACTGGTTACTCATTTGTGTGGGGTAGGATTCCACTGGTTACCCATTTGTGTAGGGTAGGATTCCACTGGATACCCATTTGTGCAGGCTAAGATACCACTGGTTACCCATTTGTGTTTGGTAGGATTCCATTCGATATTTATTTGTGTGTGGTAGGATTCCACTAGATACCCATTTGTTTGGGGTAGGATACCACTGGTTACCCATTTGTGTGGGGTAGGATTCCATTTGATATTCATTCGTGTGGGGTAGGATTCCACTGGATACCCATTTGTTTGGGGTAGGATACCACTGGTTACCCATTAGTGTGGGGTAGGATTTAACTTGACATTCATTTGTGTGGGGTAGGATTCCATTTGATATTCATTTGTGTGGGGTAGGATTCCACTGGATACCCATTTGTTTGGAGTAGGATACCACTGGTAACCCATTTGTGTGGGGTAGGATTCCACTGGTTACCCATTTGTGTGGGGTAGGATACCACTGGTAACCCATTTGTGTGGGGTAGGATTCCACTGGTTACCCATTTGTGTGGGGTAGGATTCTAATGGTTACCCATTAGTGTGGGGTAGGATTCCACTGGTTACCCATTTGTGTGGGGTAGGATTCTAATGGTTATACCCATTTGTGTGGGGTAGGATCCCACTGGATACCCATTTGTGTGGGGTAGGATTCCACTGGTTACCCATTTGTGTGGGGTAGGATTCCACTGGTTACCCATTTGTGTGGGGTAGGATTCTAATGGTTATACCCATTTGTGTGGGGTAGGATCCCACTGGATACCCATTTGTGTGGGGTAGGATTCCACTGGTTACCCATTTGTGTGGGGTAGGATTCTAATGGTTACCCATTTGTGTGGGTTAGGATTCTAATGATTACCCATTTAAATGGGGTAGGGGGTTAAATGTTTTGACTCACTTATTCTCTCTACATTTATGTTTAAACTCATCCATCACCCTTGTAAATAATGTAACTGAATACAAACAATTCTCTTCATCTTCATATATTATCCTGTTAAAAAAAAAAGAGTTCCTCTTGATTAGAATGTCTAGTGCAGATATGGAGATGATTTAACATCCTTGTCAGGGCTTTGTTTGCTTGTCTAAAATTTACACAAATATAAATTTAATTCATTTTTCATAAATGCAAAAAAGACCTCTGATCCCATCTTATCATATACATGTATTTTAAAACGTAAAATGCAAAATTTGTTGTTTATAAGCTTAGCGACTTAGAAAATTAAACAAATTAGAATATAATTAAAACCTCAACATTAAAAACTAAAGCTTTACATGTGATTTTGTTTTTTAGTGTGGTTTGTCAAGACTGCAGCTGCCTTTCATCAGAGATTTCCTTAAGTCAAATACTGGAAGGCTATCTACCATCATAACTTACCGAGATGACCTTGGTACAATCATATCTGTTAATGTCTCATACTTGGCTACCCAATCATGCTGATAAGCTCTATTTACAAAAAATACAACAACAAAAAAACTGATTAGCACGAGACTCTTGAAATAAATAGAAAGTATACATGAACAAATTGATATCTAAACCCAATCAACCACGAGACTCCCAATATCATCATCATTTGAAATAATGTATAAATCTTATTATTCTAATCATTTTAATCATGTTTAAACATAGCAGTATATTTATCATCATTAAATGTTGTGTTATATATATTAGTAATCAGTATATGATGGTAAAAAACAATGTATGAGAGGATATGGGATCTGTTTGTATCATTCTATGACAAATGTGATTTGGACCTCTTTGCTAAGGCAGAACAGACATTTAAGATCAAGCTAAATAATGTCAAGAAACAATACAAATTGTGCAGTTCTTTTAGTAGTTTAGAGAATACTTGAAGTTTGAGTACAATAGTTGCATTTTGCGATCACAAATTGTCAGATGGTTGCCATCACCACAAATAAAACCCAAAAATTTTGTCCAGGACTAATTCTGACAATTTGACTCTCCCCCTACGAAGTGAATTTGTACTTGAATCAAAGAAGGTATGTCTGCAGCATTAAGCGCATAACTGACTGAAATATGATCTATGGCAACCACATGGCAAAAATAGCAAATTAGAAAGAAATTGATAAGATTTGGCCACAAGAAATTTTACCCACCATTAAAAATTGTGAATTGACTACTCAAGGTTTTGAATTAGTGTCCATGTTGCTACCATTTCAAAATGCACTTGGATCACTATTTTTTTATTACAGATTCAATTTCCTGTACATACATGCATGTACATGGATTTATCAACCAAGCAAAAATTATATGCACAAATGGCAAGGCACCATGAGGTATATATATCTAAAGCCGTTGATATTTACAATAAACTTGTAGTTCCTGAAAATGTAGTTCATAACATGTAATTGTGTTTTATTATTTGACAAATAAAAAGTACTGGTATTTGATATTTATGTATTAATACTGTACAGCCTTTTTCTATGTTCAATAAAATTTTACTTATAGGTGAAATCTCTTTCAAGACATGTGAAAATGAATGTTATTACTAGGTATTAATTACTGTACGTAATCCGAAGCATTTTTTAATTTTTACAAAATGGACTTTTTTTCATTGGGCAATTAAATCAGTTTTTGCAGTTTATAAAACAACAGAAAAAACAGAAAATAAAACCTTACATGTAATACTTATTACATATTGTTTAATCAAGCAAAAAATTATTGCAAAATTTTGCATTTTTGAAATTTTTTTAAAGCAATCAGTTTACACAGGTCAATTGTTAATCACTTAAAAGGTTTTTTTTTCTGACAAAAACTGGGCAGTTTAGATTTTAGGGTTTAGTTTATCAGGAAGAATAAAGAGTTTTAAAAATTCAGGACCAGGCAATCCACCGATTAATATAAAACCTTTTACAAACTGTAATTATTTTTTTCAAATCATTCTAAATGGTGCCAGTGTTTAGTTTGTTTCTTTCAGCTAGGTAATGTGGGAAGTAGAATTTTATGGATTTAAATGTCTCACCTGGTTAGTTTTTGATCGAGTTGAAAATACATTACTTTAACATAAACTTTCACATTTTGACATGCCTCCAATGGCAACAGAAAAGTAACACCTAAGTCTCGCCTTATGGCAATGCCAGACTCGACAAAAATTAACCTGAGCCCTCTTCCTCTGTAAGATACTTACTTTGGAATGACAACTAACAGTGTCTGTAAATATTCAGAATCAAGTACAAAATCTTCATCCTTTGTAAGATACTTACTTTGGAATGACAACTAACAGTGTCTGTAAATATTCAGAATCAAGTACAAAATCTTCTTTCTTCACAAGGTCATGTAGATTTCTTGTTAACAAATTACCACTAACAAAAAAAAAAATAAACAAAAATTGAAACTACATGGATAAATAATGATTATAATTATTCATGGGTGTGCCAAAGGATGACTTAACCCAAAATCTTGAAAACAAACATAAAGTGAATTAATCAGTATTTTCCTAAGGTTCAACCCAAAGTCTTTCAAATGTAAAGTCAATTTCCATGCTATGTTTGATTTTTCTTTATAATCTTCAAAATATGTGTTCACGTAGATGATTTTTTGCATGATAATTCGAAAAAAAATATTATAAACATGTACAAGTGTATATGTATCTTATTAAAGCTGACAGTAAATTATATTATATATTGTTTGTTGATTAAAGAATTCTTGGTGAATTTACATGAAGTATGTACGCTGTTAAAATTACTTCACTTACAGAACACAAGTTATTTTAACTTTTAAATATGATATGATATTGATTTCACAGGATGAAGGAGTTGAGTTGAGTTTGGTGTTCAACACCCCAGTCAAGAATATTTCACTTTTATTGAGACTTCGCCAGTAATAGGCGAAAGTGCAGAAATTTTGCCTATGCATTGTGCTGTTGGCATAATTCAGCAGGGTTCTTAAATGTGTCACGCCTGTTGTGACATGGTACCTCTTTTATTTTAAGTTTCCATTTGAAAGTACCATGACTTTCACTTTGTTATACTGAGTGCTTGTGAAAGTAGAAGGTCAGACAAGGGTCAGGCATTAATTGTTGACAGAATATTTCAGAGCTGATGACTGTAAACTTTTAATTTGATTTGATTTTTATTTATTTTGCTTAATCTGTTATTGACAAAGCATTTTTTGAGGGCTCATTCTGGATAATACAATAATTTTTCAATGCTGTAACTTAAAAAAATTCTGAATATTGTATTACACAGTACACAGATTCTGATACAGCCATACCTGCCTTACATCTCACCTCTGAAAACAGGAAACAAAGGTATAAAAACCAAGGCAAATATCAAATAATTCTATGTATTTGAAACTGTACAAAAAACACTCTAAATGTCTATCCAGGGTTACCTTTTTAGATAGGTTCATGTTGACGAAGGCCAATTTTAATGACTTCTTTGCGTGACCTTTATAGACAGGTTAACCTGTACAAAGGCAAATTTAAATGACATTTGAGTGACCTTTAAAGGTGGGTCTACTTGTACAAAGGCAAGTTAAAATGACTTGTTTGAGTGACCTTTGAAGGCAGGTTTACCTGTACAAAGTCAAGTTAAAATGACTTGTTTGATTGACTTTTAAAGGCAGGTTTACCTGTACAAAGACAAGTTAAAATGACTTGTTTGAGTGACCTTTAAAGGCAGGTTTACCTGTACAAAGACAAGTTAAAATGACTTGTTTGAGTGACCTTTAAAGGCAGGTTTACCAGTACAAAGACAAGTTAAAATGACTTGTTTGAGTGACCTTTTTAGACAAGTTTACCTGTACAAAGACAAATTTAAATGACTTGTTTGAGTGACCTTCAAAGGCAGGTTTACCTGTACAAAGACAAGTTTAAATGACTTGAGTGACCTTTAAAGGCAGGTTTACCTGTACAAAGACAAGTTTAAATGACTTGTTTGAGTGACCTTTTTAGACAAGTTTACCTTTACAAAAGCAAATTAAATGACTTGCCTGAGTGACCTTTTTAGACAAGTTTACCTGTACAAAGGTGAATTTAAATGACTTGTTTGAGTGACCTTTTTAGACAAGTTTACCTGTACAAAGACAAATTTAAATGACTTGTTTAAGTGACCTTCAAAGGCAGGTTTACTTGTACAAAGACAAGTTTAAATGACTTGAGTGACCTTTGAAGGCAGGTTTACCTGTACAAAGACAAGTTTAAATGACTTGTTTGAGTGACCTTCAAAGGCAGGTTTACCTGTACAAAGACAAATTTAAATGACTTGTTTGAGTGACCTTCAAAGGCAGGTTTACCTGTACAAAGACAAGTTTAAATGACTTGAGTGACCTTTAAAGGCAGGTTTACCTGTACAAAGACAAGTTTAAATGATTTGTTTGAGTGACCTTCAAAGGCAGGTTTACCTGTACAAAGACAAATTTAAATGACTTGTTTGAGTGACCTTCAAAGGCAGGTTTACCTGTACAAAGACAAGTTAAAATGACTTGTTTGAGTGACCTTTAAAGGCAGGTTTACCTGTACAAAGACAAGTTAAAATGACTTGTTTGAGTGACCTTTAAAGGCAGGTTTACCTGTACCAAGTCAAGTTAAAATGACTTGTTTGAGTGACCTTTAAAGGCAGGTTTACCTGTACAAAGACAAGTTAAAATGACTTGTTTGAGTGACCTTTAAAGGCAGGTTTACCTGTACAAAGACAAGTTAAAATGACTTGTTTTAGTGACCTTTAAAGGCAGGTTTACCTGTACAAAGACAAGTTAAAATGACTTGAGTGACCTTTAAAGGCAGGTTTACCTGTACAAAGACAAGTTTAAATGACTTGTTTGAGTGACCTTCAAAGGCAGGTTTACCTGTACAGACAAGTTTAAATGACTTGTTAGAGTGACCTTTTTAGACAAGTTTACCTTTACAAAAGCAATTAAATGACTTGCCTGAGTGACCTTTTTAGCCAGGTTTACCTGTACAAAGGTAAGTTTAAATGACTTGTTTGAGTGACCTTTTTCAGACAAGTTTACCTGAACAAAGACAAGTTTAAATGACTTGTTAGAGTGACCTTTTTAGACAGGTTTACTTGTTTTGCTGTAATCAAAATTCACCATAGTTACATACGTTGCTTTCCTCTCCAGGTTCTGTAAATTTCCTTTAAGGTTGTTGTAAGCTTGTGATTTTACTCTTAAATCTGCTTCAATCTGTGAAACTTGCTGTAATATATAATTAGGTACATTTATTGTATTTACGAAAAAGTTAACAATGGTTCTCATCATTATGCAAATATATCACAAGAACTCCACAAAGCAATGTATTATATGCCTTTGACATGTTAATAGAAATGTGGATTTCATAATATTATATCATTTAATAGTGTTCATATTGGGTGTGACAGACCTGTTTATATTCTTGCCCGAGGACATTTAAGTACAGTATATTAAAACTTGTTACATAGCATTTAATCTTGATTCAGAGTTATTCTCTAGTGTAGTAGTCTATCAAGACAAATGTAATAATCTTTAAAAGCCTTTTTTTATCTAAATACGACAAATTTATAAAACATTAGCAGAAAATTAAGAAAATAAAGCATATTTGTTATTATCTTTGGAGTAGTGTCTTCTGAACAGATAGAAAAGTAAGTATTGCATTCAGACAAGTAAAAATATGTAAAAATGGCCAAAAGGGCCTGTAGCAAAAATAAATAAATAAATAAATAGAAAAATAAAAAAGTTTACTTCCGAACACCAATTTGGATCAAAACTCAAGATGTTTAAGTCATTAGATCTCAGACTTAACCTCACAGTTTTGAGCTTTAAACTCAGTTTTGTTACACTATTACCTTTCCTATAATTTCAGCTATGTTCTTAAGAGACTGTTTGATTGGGTATTTTGCTAAATCCCACTGAAATCTGGTCAAATATGTGACAAGGTCAACTGAAATAAAACAAAAATTAAAAATAAAATTAAAATAACAAACTAAAATTCAAATATGCAAATATGTTGCAATTACCAAAAAATTAAAATATAAAGTTTGTGGTTAGGGTTAATGCCATCCAGAGTTTCATGAAATATAGAATGAATTTCTAAATAGTTGTAGACAGCAGACAAGTGCAATGATAAAGAACAAGTACCGGAAATCCCCAGATATAAGACGACTTCGCCTATAAGACGGGGTTGGGATTTTCCCCATCCTTTTTTATGATTTCAGGCAATACTGCACCTATAAGACGACCATGATTTTCAGACAAGGCCATACTGGTACCGGTATTTGATGCTACCGATCAGACTGTAAACTTTCCACCAATTTTCGTCTATTGTTTATTTTATTATTTTTAATACCGTACTTGTGTATTCATGTCTTTACCGCTTGATTCTAGTTTAAGTTTTGAATAAAACCAAATAAAAAAAACATAAAAATAAAATCAGATGCTAGAACATCTCATCATCAATAATCATAAAGATGTATATCTGTTCTGTTTTTAAATAAATTCAATGAAAGTACATTTAAAAAATGGCTTTAAAAAACTGTTCTTGTTAATTGGATTATCAATCAGCTGTTGAAGACAGGAACCCTGATATTCAGAACATAATGCCCTTTACATGTGAAGCAAACAAAGAGTGGTTTATGTAATTTCTAGATTGTTGATAAAAGTAAACGAAAAGATTAAAATATTGTACAGATATTTACCGCCTCCATGATTGCCGTGCCTTATTTTTTTTTAATTCTTATTTAAATCATTTTTATTATAACTTTATTTAAATTAAAAGATCAATAAAAATAAAAAACTACAAATTTTAAAGCATGTAATTTGCGGTTCTAGTATGTTATGAATCTGTAAAATATATCAACCATTTTGAAACTGTAATACACAATAAACAAAAATGGCGGTCATAACGATCATGTGAAGACATTTTCTCAAGAATTTCAACCCTTCAGTTGTGTACCGTCGTTTTAGACGACCCCCCTCTCAAAAAATAAATTTTAAGGTAAAATAAGTTGTCTTATATGCGGGGATTTACGGTACATGTATAACATTAGAAATAGTGATGTAGCGATTATCGCTGATGATCAATTGTCGGTCGTTGTCAGAACATAAGATAAACAAGAGGGCCATGAAGGCCCTGGACGCTCACCTGAAAATGATGTACACTCAGCTTGATTTTGGCAACCTGGAGCTTCTATTTTTAAAAGAGATTTTTCCTATATTTCGAACTAGTGACCTACTTATTGACCCAACATGACCCATATATGAACTTGAGCTAGCTTTTGTCAGGAGGATAAATCTTTGCAAGTTTGATGGAGACTGGTCTAAAATTGAGCCATCAGATGTGTTAACAGGGTTTTTATATAAAGTGACCTAGTGACCTACTATTGAAATAAACAGAAAAAAAACTTCAGTTAGCTATGTCAAGAGGATTATTCTGACTAAGTTTGATGAAGATTGGACTAAAATTGAGCCATCAGATGTATAAACAAGGTTTTTCTATTATTTTACCTAGTGACCTACTTATTAACCCAACATGGCCCATATACGAACTTGAGCTAGCTTTGCTCAAGAGGATTAATCTGACAATGTTTGATGAAGATTGCACACAAATTAGGGCCTCAGGAGTGTAAACAAGGTTTTTCTATTAATTGACCTAGTGACCTACTTATTGACCCAACATGGCCCATATATGAACTTGGGCTAGCTTTTGACAAAAGGATCGATCTGACAATGTTTGATGAAGATTGAACTAAAATTGGGGCCTCAGGAGTTTAAACAAGGTTTTTCTATTAATTGACCTAGTGAACTATTTAATGACCCAACATAGCCTATATACGAACTTGAGCTAGCTATGGACAAGAGGATTATTCTGACAATGTTTAATGAAGATTGCACTTAAATTGGGGCCTCAGGAGTGTTAACAAGGTTTTTCTATTAATTGACCTAGTGACCTACTTATTAACCCAACATGGCCCATATACGAACTTGAGCTAGCTTTTGTCAAGAGGATCAATCTGACAATGTTTGATGAAGATTGCACTCAAATTAGGACCTCAGGAGTGTTAACAAGTTTTTTCTATTAATTGACCTAGTGACCTACTTATTGACCTAACATGGCCCATATATGAACTTGAGCTAGCTATGGTCAAGAGGATCCATCTGACAATGTTTGATGAACATTGCACTCAAATTAGGGCCTCAGAAATGTTAACAAGGTTTTCTATTAATTGACCTAGTGACCTACTTATTGACCCAACATGGTCCATATACGAACTTGAGCTAGCTTTTGTTAAGAGGATCAATCTGACAATGTTTGATGAAGATTGCATTCAAATTGTGGCCTCAGGAGTGTTAACGATCATAAGTTGACGCACGCCGGATTATGACCCATCCTAATAGCTCATTTGAGCACTTTGTGCTCAGGTGAGCTAATAATGGATCATCACTAACATTGGTGAGTAGTTTCCAGATTGTAGTCAAGTCTGTATCCTATCAGATTCTTGCTTCCAAAAATGACAATGGCGGATAGTGATCTGATAATCTATCCATATCCAGACACTTTTTACACCAATGAGATACTTTGATTACTGTCACTCTGTCAGGGCAAGGAACTGAATTTAATTTACAATAACTAAGCAAGAGAACTTGGCTTTCACGATAAAAGCATTATATTCAGCTTTAATTGTAACTGAATACTGATGTAAAATTACTAAGTAAATCTGGTTATAAATCAATTGATAGATTATAAGCCTTTCTAATTACAGATTATTAATATTTGTTGCTTGCATGTGCTTTCGTGGACACTCACCATTGAACGGTATGCTTGCCAAAGCAAGAGCCTACATACACATTGTTGAACAGACCTCAGTGTTCCATATGATACCGTTAAAAAATTATTACAGAACTCATATTTACATAGTAAAGTCACATAATATTGACTTTTTCCTAAAGATAAAAATCTCATTCACACATTACTTATTATAAATTAAGTGACTACCATAATTAACCTCTGTAACCAAAACTATTAGTTTTCCCAAGCCTATATTGGTGGTATTCACATGGTACACAGGTGGATCTCATCAAAGGTATTGTGTTAAAAAAAATAATGGTAAAAATACCTCCATTGGCTAACAGGTTCTCCATTAGTTTATCTTTATGGTCTTCCAATACTTCACCTAAATACTGGGATATTTTTCTGGTCACACTAAAAATAGTCAAACAATTATTTCGTTAAAAGCAAATCAGTTCAATTCACATTTATGGCCATCTTCTACAACAGTAGGGCTAAAGGAAACAATCCTTGTGATAAAAAAATGTGTATTTGGAACCTTGTAATTCTACACTACTGAAATCACAAACCACTGTAATTCTAAACCACTTTATTGATTTTACATTATTTCATAAAAATAAAAAATTTAATCTGTCTTTTGAATTTGAAAATCTGCACCATTTTTTCATCAATTGCAAACAACTAAAAAAAACTTATAAATAATAAATTAAAGTACTTTCAATTTGAAAGTGAAACCTGACAAATTGTATTAATTGTCCGTCATTAATATCCAGATGTATTCGCAATGGTGTTATGTATCCTTTACTAAAAAAACTTATAAATAATAAATTAATGGTATAAGATTTTTTTTCTTAAACCTGCATTAAGTTTTTCAATTTTCTGATTTTTTTATTTTGATTTTCTAAAAATACATTTTTTTAAAAATAGATAACTTCTAATCACGATCCATGAAATTCATTTTCTAAAATTTCATTCCTTTTAGCTGTAAATAAATGGAATCCTCTAAAGGGTCGGTCAATTTTATCGATGATAACATTATGAGTCGGGTGCATGCGCACGGATGTATGGAAACTCCAGTAAATTGAAAGTGAAACCTGACAAATTGTATTACAGTAAAACTTCGATCGCTCGAACGCCGTTGCCTCGAATACCCCGGATAACTCGAAGTCATCTGTTGGTCCCGACCAATTTCCTATCATATCCTATGTAAATAAACCTCGATGGCTCGAACTTCGTTAACTCGAATACCCCCGCTCGGTCGAACAATAAATATTATTCAAAAGTATAAGATTAGTGAAAATTCAACTTCTTTCGCTCGAATATAGTTTTTGTCAGACGGACATGTGGTCCTGGTCATTGTAAACAAAACACAAGCTGAAGTCATATTACAGATTTCATCATAAGTAACGAAATGATTAATCTAGACAGTTACTTAAAATTAATTAATTAATAATTAGCCTACTTAGAGAGTGTTGATAAGCTCAGTTCTTTAATCTCTTAATCCGATTACGACACGCGGATGTGTTTGATCGCTATTTTTAAAACACCTCAGTTGCTCGTGCCTTATGATTGCTAATCAGGATTCTGTAAGTTACATGCCCTTGGAATATGTATAGTAATGTGTATTATCGTTATTTCCTGTGATTAAAACGACCAGTAACAACTGTGTTTTGTATTGTATTTTCTTTAAAGTATTACATATGCAACAAAGAATAAAGTAAGTTTATTTTGTATCATCACCTGTTGAAATTAAAATAAAGTGCCATATTCTAACCCCGTAGCCATATAACATCATACAGCAGATTGTAGGTCAACATGTAATTTGAAATGAATTTTGTATTTGTATGGCACATTTTATTCTTTTTTATTTTTTTTAAAAAATATTTTGTGATAAATAATGGAATTTTAATTCGGACTTTTCATTATTTGACCTTTTAGTTTATTTACATGTAAAACAAATTTAAAGATTCTTTAACGGTCGGTAAACATAAGAACGTGAACCTCCAATCATATTTCGATGTTCGATCGCTCGAACCCCCCGATGGCTCGAATATTTAGTCAAAGTCCCTTGGACTTCGAGCCATCGAAGTTCTACTGTAATTGTCTGTCATTAATATCCAGATGTATTTGCAATGGTGTTATGTATCCTTTACTAAGGCACAAACGACAAATTCAATGAGGTTCTATGTTTAATTTATTGTATTTATTGTATTTCACTGTTTTGTACATGTAAGTTTGTTTAAATGACCCGGTTTTTGTATGCGTAACCATGTTCTAATATTAGATCCCACATGCTACATCTCGCAGGGAAATTAATGTTATTTCGGTATTTATTCGAGCTTTTATTGTTGAACCAAATGTAACATTGTTGATCAGAAACATCATTAATTAGATCAGCACTGTTTTAATTTTTTTTTTCTTTGAAAACTTAGTTTAACTTTTAAGTTTTTGCTTCCAGCCTCTAAAATTTTAGAACACAGGGGTTTTGGATTACTAGGACTTATTAATTTTTAGGGTTTTCAAACCTTGTAATACACATCTTTCTATTACAATGGTTTTGGTATTACAAGGGTTTGGGATATCAAGGGTTAGGGAATATAAGTGTTTTGGATTACAGGTGCTTGGGAATACAAATGTTTTGAAATCAAGTGTTTGGGATTACAAGTGTTTGGGATTATAAGGGTTTGCGATGTTTAAGCCTGCCTAAAATCACTTATTAATAATAGATGGTTTCTCCTAGGGAAAGATGACTCAAATTTACCAATTTGACCATTAAACCAACCAACCCCCCCCCCCCCCCACAACCCCAATATTACCATAAATTATATTGTAAATTATTTAAAAGAAGCAATTTAAGTTTGTAGAATCCACTTTCTCTGTTTTGTATTATAGATAATGCTGTAAAATAAAACAAATGTTTTTTTTAAAACACATACAGAATGGCATAAAAGTCCATTTTTACATCCTATTTAATGAAACTATAAAAGGCTGGAAATTAAATCTCAATCTGAAATGCTTCTAAAAAAAGTTATTAGCAGTCACCAACTAGGTTATGACTTTGAGCTTATATTTAAAGGGTAGCTGTAACGATTTTCAGTTTTGACATTATTTTATTGGTCGTACTTAAATATGGCTGTAGGGAAAAGTCCATAAAATTTCATTCAATAATAAGGAAGATATTGGTGATTTTCTAATACATCTCCAGAAATCCAAATCAAAAAGGTCGATATCGAGGCTCCCGTGTTGTGATGTCACACCAGTAACATACCTCAACAGAATATTATTTACCAACTACTAAAAGAAGTCGAATCCGAACTCGTAGTTTAACTTTCTATGATTATTTTACGGGAAAACTAATTAATGAAGTGAAATTAACATCCGTTTGACATGTACCGATAATTAAGATTATTATTAATCCTTTGTTTATTAGACACATTCCTTAGATTTAGACCCACAACTGTAATTTACAGGATGTCACTTATAATTTGCAAAATTGATTTGCATGTTGATAAAGTTATCTTACATCCTGTAATATACAATAATATATTTACAGTTCGAGTAAAGTAAAATAATTTTATTTGGTAAACGTTATTTGTCATATACAGTATAAAGATTTCACTCCAGAATAATGGATATTTCATTTTTAAATTTTAAAAAGTAAGAAAAAGACATTTTTCCTTAGTTTTCATGTCTATAATAATAATTATTATTATTATTATTATTATTATTATTATTATTATTATTATTATTAAATTTTAGACAAAACTAACGACCAGAATAGTATATTTAATGCATGTATATTTATCTACTTACAGCATTTGATTTTACTAGATTTTAGTTTTTTACTTTTCCTTGGGCATACATTTAGCTGTGATATTTTTAAATTCTTTATTCTATATATACAAATCCATAATATTATTATTATTATTATTATTATTATTATTATTAATTTCTGGTTTTTAAAAAGTGGTCTCAATCCAAAATCTGTGTCATTTCATTTTAAACAATTATAATATATTTCGTGTAAATAAATTTGAGATGGAATATCTTGTATATTTCTTTTTAATTACCCCAGCATTAATTAGTCATCGGACAGTTGAAAAGAACTATGTTACAAAATTTAAATTGTGTGAAATCTTCCAATTATCGAGGAAATGTAATGCTCCCAGACTACTTAAAAGTTTTCTACACCACGGTCATTTAATTTTAACTGTCAATAAACATTGCACCAAAGAGCATTGGCGATTAAATTCAGTTTATATATTGATTTTTAGCCGGTTCCACTGTTATGTGCTGATTTTGAATTTCTATTACAATAATGCATTCAAAATCAGCACATGACAACTTGAATGCATTATTTTACTAGAAATTCAAAATCAGCACATGACACCACAGTAAGTTCCATAATATTCATCCGGTAGTCTGTCCAGTCCAACTTGATACTAGTATTTAATTCATTTTAAATTGTCGACGAGAAAATTAATTTTTCATGTATTTGAAAAGTTAAAACTAATCACGCATTTTTTGTTATAGCTATGCAACTTATAGTAATTCTTGAGTCTGTCCAGTCCGACTTAATAAAATAATTTTTTTAAAAGTCAAAGATATAATCAGTTTTCGTGTTATTGACAAGTTAACACTTGTCACATATTTTTCAGCAGCTATGCAACCAACTGCAGTCACAATTCTCGAGTAAGTCGGGACTCAAATAAATATATTCATCAGATTCGCCCGTTTCTAGTTCGAATAAATACGGCTATACTCCAAATTCATCACTAATAAGATTGTCTACTGCTTCCCCAAATAATAACGAACTATTTGACATAATTAGGTACAAGTCAGAGTCGTTACTTTCTTCTACATACGTCGAAATATCATCACTGTTACTACTGTCTATTATGTTAGATACTACTTCTAATACTGCAATGACGTCACATATTCATAACTTAAAACAAGGCGAGAAAGTTAAAAAATGTGGATTTCAAACGGATGTAATTTTTTTATTTTGTCACCAATTTTGATGCGCTTTTCAATATTGTTATATTTAAATAATATATAAAACAAATGTGATAAAAAAAATTTTGGTTACAGGTACCCTTTAAACCAGACTCAAGAAAATCTAAAAATTAAAAAAACCTCCTAAGTCATATTTGTACAAATTTGTAATACTTAAAAACTTGACCTTCTTTTAAAAGAAATTTCACAAGTGAATAATTAATAAATTTATATTTATAGAGAATCAAAATTCTACATAACTTCGTAACCCCAGTCATGTGTTTTAGAACCTAATGGGCATATATATGGACGAGAATACAATATCATTGAAGTTTTTCTTACAGGCTTTTAAAAAAAGTGAACAAAAATACTGTAAACCACACATGATACATATATAAACTTGACCTTGCTTTTGAACGAATAATAACTTGTAGCAAGTTTAAAGAAAATTGTACTTAATTACAGAATTAACAGTGTTAACCAGATGTTTCTTGACCTAATGACCTACAGTATTTTTGACCCAACATACACCTGTTTGAACTTGACCTAGCTTTTGTCAGGAAGATGATTACTTTAATCAAATCTGATGGAGATTGGAAAACTGCAGCCTCTAGAATGTTAACAATGAAACATTGATACATGGCTGCAGAACACAACTGGACAAAGACTGACCACTATAGCTCACTCAAATGCTTTGTGTTCAGGTGAGCTAAAAAGGGGAGTTTCTTGTACATAAAAAAGTATCAACTAATTCCTTTACCTTTCTACATAAGCATCCAGTTTTCCTAAGTCATCTGACAATCCAACCAATATGTCCAATGTTCCTACCTAAAATATCACAATATGCATTTCTGTCGTGTATTATATCAGTGATAACAAAAAAAACCTGTATATAAAGAACACTTATGAAAATTAAAAAGAATAAATCAATTTGATCAGGAAAAATAATAGGTAATGTGATCAAACAATCCACTGAGAATTATTAATGATGGTCTTTTCAAATAACTTAAATGTAGATCTTTGAACTTTAATCTTGCATACCTTATGTCACAGGGCTCAAAATAAGGGCGAAGTTGGGCGACATCTTTGCCCCGTTTCAAAAAACTTCACCCTATATTTCCGAAAAAGCGAAGTTGAAGTCGCCCTAAATATTTTTGAAACCCATTATCGGAACTCTGTTGTATTAAGTTATCTAACGATAAAACCCGAGATGTTCAGGCTGCTGGCAACAACAAGTGATTTACAGGTGTCATGATGCATGTTAATTATCCTAATTGGTTGAGTAATTAGCGGATTAACGCTTCACGGAAGGACTTCTTCCACGCACCTAAGATAATAGGCAGTTAATCAAAGACGTTTTACAGCCCGAGTATACAACGATTATCTGATACAGTAGTCCTTTGGTTATGGATTTTCGACGATATTTGTATGGGATCGTGCATGTAATTTTTCATTGAAATTGAAAGTGATTAAAACCACTATGATATCAAAGACAGATAACATATTTTCAAAATAAAATCATTGTGTAAACTTTAACACAAGTATCAACATACTAAAATGAGACATCACCAGTGGATTTGTTTACAATGCGGCCATTTGACCGACATGTGAAATAGACATATTTCATTGGTCGGGTCAAAGTTGAACATAGTGATGCTTTTGGAATGTAAGGTGGTTCTTCTCTTTTAATAGATAGGACAACCAGTTATTACGTTCACCATTTACATTTAAAAAAAAAAAAAACAAGAGCACCGCCGAGCGTAGCATTATACGCCCGTGTTATACTGATCGAGTAGTACTATTTACTAGTGTGGCGACACCTTTAGGGGTTTCGCGGGAAAGAATGGAACAATCTAGAGGATTTCTATCAGTAGAGCTCATCCACAGAACTTGCCACTCAAAAGTTTGACACAGACCTAACGGATAAGTGCCAAACCTACCAATAATTTGGTAAAGAATTGGTTACTTTAATATGGGTACAAATTCAAAACGGTACGTTAAATTGTTTTTGGATGATAGCGCCGACTTTAAACAGTTATTGTGGATTTTATGTAAAAGATAGAAAAAATATAAAAATACCGTCTTTTCCGTCAGATCTTAAACATTTTTCGGTCAATGGATGACTTTTTCGTACAATGAACTGTTATTGAACAGGAGTGCGTTAAACGTAATTGTTTTTTGGAAAAATTCATTTTTTGCATGTTTGACCCCAAAATTAAGTATGATACCGATTTTTCCCAAAAATTTCACCAAGTTAGATAGCTAGATCGCATAAGACTCCATAACCTCAGAAATTTTTAGCAAAATCTATCGAGGAGTTTTCAAGGTCCCTAAGATGCAAATATATGCTGCTAAAAAGGAGAAAGTTGTCGCCTTTATCATTTCACATCCAGAGGATGTTCCGAATGAATTCGTCACTAATCCTCTAGATTGTTCCATTCTTTACTGAGAAGTATAATTACAACTAGGATATATGTATGTAAAAATATATTGCTAAATGGATAGTGGTAGACTGCTATATAATTCATATTCATTTCCAGGAAGGAAGAAGTTTAAAATATAATGTTAGGTCATGGCAGTGTTTTCATGTGTTAAGCATTGCATGCAGGAAGATTTTAGGAAACAAATACATTTTTTGTCTGAAATGTTTTGAGAACCTTTTTTTTAACCAACCTGAAATAATTTATATCTATGAAGCTTAATTATAATTTGAACTGTTGTTGTGATCTGTGCAGTATGATAAAAAGGTGTTTTAAGTTAAAAAAGGGACATAACTCCTCCAAAAATAATCTGAAAAAGTTGTAATTCGAACTTGCACCAGATAATAACATCGTAAATGTGTATACCAAATTTCATTCGAATCCATAAATAGTTGTAGGCTCTGATGATCGGAAACCACATGGTCATACATACAAAAATTTCTAAGTTAAAAAAGGGGCATAACTCCTCCAAAAATAATCCGAAAAAGTTGTAATTCGAACTTGCACAAGGTATTACCATGGTAAAGCTGTATACCAAATTTCATTTGAATCCATAAATGTTTGTGGTCTCTATTGAACGGAATACAAATTGTTAACAGACGCCCGCCCGCCCGCCCGGACGGACAGCACCGTAACATAATACGTCCCGTCATATGACGGGCGTATAAAAACTATCAGAATTCTCTGAACAATATTTTATAATTTACTTTCATATAAAATTTATTATATAAATGTTACATATGAAAAAAATTATATAGATCTAACAGTCTAATTATAAACTGCTTATCTCTATTATCATTATTTATTAAAAAGAGTTCAAATACTTAAAACATATAAATAAATATTTAAAATATAAATAAATAAATAAATAAATAAATAAATAAATAAATAAATAAATAAATAAATAAACAAATAAATAAATAAATAAATAAAATTTTGAAACAAAATCAGGGTGAGATCTTGCTCCTGAAAAGTATGAGCCAACAAGAGCTCCGCATGGCAGAGCATGATACGCCCGTCAAATCTGCAAGTCATTTATGTGGATATTTTGTTAATTATGAACTATAAAGGGACTTATACAGTTCATATGAGCTGTTCATAATCAATAAGTCAATTCAATTATTCATCACAATGATACAAAATGCAGTGCACAAGTCAACAAGTACAATAAAAAACAATAGTAATTATTGAGACAATAACAATTGTTGTTTACATATTACGTATAAGCCTATGTCCACATTGTAATCAGGACAAACATGCTAACTATATGCCTGCTAAAGGTGATATCATTATAAGCTCAGTTGTATTTCTGATAATTACTGAAATATGCCCTGGACATAATTATATAAGTACCAAAAATTATGATAAAAACAATTATGTTTCTTAAGAACTGCAATTCTCTACATTGAGATCAAAGAGAATAACTAAAAATTATGGAAACTGGAGTTACAGTTCTTGTGCAATGTACTTTGTATCACTGTGTTAAGAAAATTTCAAGTTTCAAATCATTCAAACCATAGGTGTTAAAGTTATGATCCGGACAAACATGCGGGTAGTATTCAAAGGGAGATAACTCAAAAGTTAAGGAAGCTTGAGTTACTGTTCTTGTGCACTGCACTTCTCATCATTGTGATAAGTAAACATACCAAGTTTCAAAACATTCCAATCATGGTGTCAAAGTTATAATGCAGACAAACACTCTGGCAGCACACAAAGGGGAATAACTCAAAAATTAAGGAAGCTAGAGTAACGGTTCCTGTGCAATGCACTTGGCATCATCGTGGTAAGTAAGCATACCAAGTTTCAAGTCATTCTGACCATAGATGTCAAAGTTATGATCCTGCCAAACATGATAACAGCATTCAAAGGGGAATAACTCAAAAATTAAGGAAGCTAGAGTTACGGTTCCTGTGCACTACACTTCGCATTATCGTGGTAAGTAAGCATACCAAGTTTCAAGTCATTCTGACCATAGATGTCAAAGTTATGATCCGGCCAAACATGATAACAGCATTCAAAGGGGAATAACTCAAAAATTAAGGAAGCTAGAGTTACGGTTCCTGTGCACTGCACTTCGCATTATCGTGGTATGTAAGCATACCAAGTTTCAAGTCATTCTGACCATAGATGTCAAAGTTATGATCCGGCCAAACATGATAACAGCATTCAAAGGGGAATAACTCAAAAATTAAGGAAGCTAGAGTTACGGTTCCTGTGCACTGCACTTCGCATTATCGTGATATGTAAGCATACCAAGTTTCAAGTCATTCTGACCATAGATGTCAAAGTTATGGGCCGGACAAACCCGCCGCCAGTACGCCCGCCCGTCCATCCGCCCGCCCGGACGCCCGCCCGCCCGCCAAGGGTGATCCCATAATATGCCCCGTCTTTGACGGGCATATAAAAATTAGCCAACTTTAACATTAAGCTTCCAGTTGATGACAAACTTAAGCAAATTATTAAAGATAAAACTGTTGCTTGATTAAGTTTGGCACATGTAAATAACTTGTTGTTGTCAGCAGCCCAAACATCTTGGGTTTTATTGTTAGATTAGATATACACAACAGAGTTCCTGATAATGGGTTTCAAAAATAAGGGCGACTTTGACTTCGCTTTTTCGGAAGTATAAGGCCAAGTTTTTTTTAAACAAGGCAAAGTTATCATCCAACTTCGCCCTTATTTTGAGCCCTGGTTTTCTGTCATTCTTAATCACAATTTTAGTGTATTTCATAGAATTTCATGATTCCCAGTGTATAAAAATAATAAATAAATATTCAATGCAGTGACTTCATGTCATACAGTCTGAGTGTGTAGCCTGTCTCATATGAACTATAGTTAGACACAGATATCAAATAGCCAGCAGAAAATTACTACAAGAGGCCCAACAGGGCCTGTGGTGCTCAACTGGCAGGCCATACATGTCAACAAAAAACTAGCCCACCTAGGGACCACCCAAATCAAACAAAATTGGTTTCATTTGCCAATAACAAATTGATCAACAAATAAATATGTTATGGCCATTTTCCTGTTTCTTCTATTTATAGTAACAGCAGCCATCTTGGATTTAGGATCTGGCCGAAAATCACAAACTTTAATCTACTCCACCTAGGGACCTTCCACACCAAATTTGGTTTTATTTGGTCATGTGGTTTAAGAGAAGAAGATTTTCAAAGAATCAGCTATATTTAGCTGCTAATTTGCATATTGCGCCAATAACACGCCAATGAAAAAAGTAACTGAAAAACCTGTTACATATATTAAATGGCCGGAGTTCTAAATTCCAAATACCAAATTTGAACCAAATTAATCAACAAATAAATATTTTACGGCCATTTTCCTGTTTTTTTTTTAATTTATAGTAACAGCAGCCATCTTGGATTTAGGATCAGGCCGAAAATCACAGACTTTAATCTACTCCACCTAGGGACCTTCCACACTAAATTTGGTTTTATTTGGTCATGTGGTTTCAGAGAAGAAGATTTTCGAAGAATCAGCTATATTTAGCTGCCATTTTCCTGTTTGTTCTATTTATAGTAACAGCGGCCATCTTGGATTTACGATCAGGCCGAAAATCACAAACTTTAATCTACTCCACCTAGGGACCTTCCACACCAAATTTGGTTTCATTTGGTCATGTGGTTTCAGAGAAGGAGATTTTCAAAGAATCAGCTATATTTAGCTGCTAATTTGCATATTGCACTAATAACATGCCAACGAAAAAAGTTACGGAAAAACCTGTTACATATATTAAATGGCCAGAGTTCTACATTCTATATACCAAATTGATCAACAAATAAATATGTTATGGCCATTTTCCTGTTTCTTCTATTTATAGTAACAGCAGCCATCTTGGATTTAGGATCTGGCCAAAAAATCACAAACTTTAATCTACTCCACCTAGGGACCTTCCACACCAAATTTGGTTTCATTTGGTCATGTGGTTCCAGAGAAGAAGATTGAAGTTTATGCACGCCATGCCAAAAGCTCAGCTGGCTATAGCCAGTTGAGATAATAAAATACATGTATGTGAGAGAGACATGGTATATCAGATTTATTTCTCTGTTACCTTCAGATCTGGGATGGGAAACTTATAATTTGTCGATAACATGTTCTGTTTCATTGTTACACTGTTGAGTTTATCAAATGTTTGTTGACAGGTTTTATCACCTGGAGCAGAAATTAACCAGAATTCTGTCATGACGAAAGGTAGATTTTATCTTTGCCTGAAAAACATAACAAAAAAAATATGAATTAAAAACTTAAATAAATAAATTCTAAATGTAACTGTAAGTGCATTGCTAGTCATACAGAAAATAAGAATTGAGTGTGTAGTGGATTAATTGTCTTTAAGGCCTGGGTAACCTTTTTATTTGTTATGATACAGCCACTTATTTGGATGATAAAGGTGTTTAGAAAATTTAATTGATTGTTTTTTAATGGTGGAGGAAATCGGAGTGCCCAGAGAACACCACATTTGGGAAGAAACCTTTTTGAGCAAATTTGTGGGAAAAATACTTTAAAAAGGATTATATTTTCACAAATTTTAGAAATTTGGCAACTAGTAATTTTAAATTTGTGAAAACTAATACCCATTATGGCATAAGTAAACCCTACACAAATGACTTGTTACCACGTCAACATCAATTACAAAATCAGCACCAAAACAGTAAAAGAAAAAAAAAATACTGTTTAATTTCCACTTATAATAATTTAGTCTCAGGTCTACTATGTTATTTTCCGGACCGGTTGATGATTTACAGATGACACCGTGCACCACAAACATATTAGCATGTTGTAATTTAGCATTTCCGACAATTTTGTCAGTGGGATCTTCAAGATTTTTTTTGTATAGACTGTTCTTTGAATAATACAGGGAAATTATTACAAACCCCACATAAAAAAAATTGTCATTTTTGCAGTTTACTGCAGTTTCAAATTATTCCTCATATTAATTAGTAACAGTGTTCAATTTGGTGGATTAGCTTACATTACTCACACTTGTCAGAGATAACTTTATCCGTGATTAAGACGGGTTCTTGATCATTACTGGAGCATGTCTAATTAATTCATTTCAGATGTCTGATGACAGAACACACGCTGTTAATCCGATAATTACCAGGTGCCCTTAATTAATATATTACTCGTATTATCTTTTGTAAACAATTTGAGGAAAAAATGTTGTTAATAATTTTAAATAAGTACGTCTTTAAGAGAAATAAAAGAGAAAAATTATTATTTTAAAGATATAAGAAAGCAATGTTTTATTATTTTTAATTACAAAATACATGTGTATGTCTTTTAGAATTAAATTGTGACTATGTCTTTTGTTCTGGACATTTCTTTTTTCGATCTAATCTTTGTTTCGTTATCATATTATCAAAATCCACTGTGCAATTATGTAAGTAATTAGACAAATTCATCTTTCCCAACAGTCTTGCAATATTTTCTTAATTACAACGAAAATAACGATATCTTCTTTATTATGTTGAAAAGTCGCTTTACATGTTAAATTGTCAAGTGCATTTAGCTATTTCTATAACATCTAAATAAAGGTATCTTCTTAATAATGTTGAAAAATCGCCTTACATGTTAAATAATCAAATACATTTAGCTATGTCTTAAATTTTATATTTTAAGAGATTCAACACGAGTTATCTCCCTTCAATCGCCGTAGCCTGTCGATCAATAAAAAATTATAATCAATTTCTTCGTTATTTTTGCAAAGATCAATATAAAATTTTTACATGATAAACTAAAGTATAATCTCTGATAAATATGTGAATTTTACCTCTCTACAGTGTCCCAAAACTTCCTTGGCGCGAGAAACTTCCCTGGGCTTTAGCCTGGGCTTATAATCGAGGTACCCTGTTGTAACTGCAGACAGTGCTAGAGCTACATGCACCGTCGATGTTTTCCAAGTGGTCACAATATTATGTTAGGTGCATTATCATGAAGGGGAATCAATGGGGACTGCTTTTAATAGATAAATAATTACATCGGAGTTTACATAATAAGAAGCCAAAGAATAACTTCTGATTTTGTATGACAAGAACATAAGAAATATTTTGGTTTCTAGGATAAAAAATGTGAAAATACGAGCGTTGCATGTAACTAATTCTTAAAGATAAATAAAATTGCAAAAACATATAAAACGACTAACTTCTCCTGATAAAACTGGACAAAATATGTGGAATGAAATGATTTTTTTGACAACTTTTACCAACAGCCGGTCCACTTTTCTTCACTAAGTTGCCATTTTACGTTCACGTGACACTGTTTTTCCTGGTTGGTGACGTCACATGCAAATATATTGTAGAAATTGGATACGGACAGAAACAACCGGAACATAAATTTTAAATAATCTCTACCATTAGGTCGCAAGACTTCTGACTGTAGGATTTACAAAAATAAATAAATGAATAAAATTCCCTACCGAATAGTTAAATTTTTATCGAAAACAAGTGCCTGCAGATTTGAGCCAGAACTGAGATCAAATGAAAAAAATATAGATATCATGATTTAAATACAGCGAACTTTTTTTCCTTATGGCTTCAAATGTCGAATTCACTCCCGTAGCACGAAAGTAGTAAATTGTATAACTAATGTTTCATTTGAAGTAAAAAAAAAAAAAAAAAAAAAAAAAAAAAAAAAAAAAAAAAAAAAAAAAAAAAAAAACATTTTTTCCAAATTACACGATTTTTATCAACAAAAGGTTTTGTTGGTTCAGTAATAGTAAATGATTTCGGCATTCATTCATTTATCCATTCATTCATTCATATAGACGTTGTTGTAAGCTTCGCAGGGTTTGTATTGGCGCCGCTCTTTATCTTTGAAATCTATATTTTATTATGGTGATTATTATTATTATTATTATTATTATTATTATTATTATTATTATTATTATCATCATTATTATTATTATCATCATTATTATTATTATAAGACATATCTGACTTTTAACCTTTATCAATATTAAAATCATTGAAGAACACTATAGCATAATTACAATTACATATGTACAATTCAATTCAATCATGCGGCAAATTTTATTCCCTTTAAACCGTAGTACCGAAGGTGGCACAAAAGGTATATTTACACAATATACAAAACTTGATGCATGTATTATCTATATTCCAATACAGTTATAACAACATATATTGCCTGTATGTAAATTGGTATTCCAATAGCGATAATCAATAAAATCTTCATCCGATTTCTGTATTTAGTATTTTTTTGGAAAAAAGATTGTTTAAAAAGTAAATTGGATTCATATAATTTTGGAACTTTGGATCCATTAATTTTCTAATGTTTGGATGATTAACTTTTTTTATCAATCAACTTTTTTGCTCTTAATGTCACTGATGAGTAATAAATTTCCGAAATGTGCGCGTATGGCACAACGATATTAAACAGGTATGTTTGTTTGAAATCCACGTCTTGAAAGTGCAAGATTGAGGGTCCTGTAATCTTTCAATATATCAAGATACTTTTGGAGTAAAATTCCCCCGAGGGTATCCATAACTCAGCAGACAGTACTTTATGTTGTAAGAAAATGTACAATTTAGCAAAATTTTCAGTGTCTTAATTTTTTTGAATTGATTTAAACTTAGGTCTGTTTCTTCATCCAAGGCCCTAATTTATATCTGATAAATTATTTTTGATTTATAATATGAACTTGTAATATTTTGGACTGCACACTAATTTTACTATAGTAGCTGGTTGATTGAAAGTTTTGCGCCAAATCAGTTATTTTTCAGCTTTTTGTAACGAGAAATTTTTTTTTCTGAATCTCAAGAATAAATTTTAACAGTATTTTAACAGTTAATAGTTTGTGTGATGTGTGGGTATGCAAGTGTGTCTGATCTGCATTGTAATGCAAGGACAAAGTATCAATGCTGCTCAATTAAGTATTGACATTAGAACAAACTCTTGGCTGAGGCACCACTGCGGTAGCTCAGTTGGTAGAGTGCATGCGCCGTAAGTGGAGAGTCGTAGGTTCGAACCCGGTCGGGTCTGATCCACGACTTGAAAGCGGGTAGTGACTGTTCTTTCGCCAAGCACTCGGCATTACGAAATGTAAGTCACGGTTCTTTCGGATGAGAACTTAAATGAGGTCCCCGGTGTCACGGTAGGCGCGGCACGATAAAGAACCCTGTATAATGCCATCAACGGAACGCACAGGCAAAATTTCTGCACTTTCAGCTATAGCTGGTGATGCCTTGATATAAGTGAAATATTCTTGACTGGAACGTTAAACACCAATACTCAACTCTAAACTCTTAGCTGAGGCATCAAATACAATTACTCAATCGGAAACTTGCGTTGAGACATCGCCAGATACAGTAGTCATATAAGTTTGGTTGGTAGTATTGTCAGACTTTATCAAACATCAAAACAAAGTTATGCCAGCGGTTTTTATTGCGGTTTTCATGTCGAATAAAAGACATTGAAAAACAATACGATATTCCGGAGAAGACGAAAAATGTTTTTGTTAAAAATCGAGTTGTCTCTCTTTGGTTGCAAAACTGTATTTAGGAAGGTTGCAGCAGAGACATTTATAACGAATATAAAGAGCCATTTTCTGCTATAGTGTACATTTGCATATGAAAACTTGAAAAAAATAAAAATAAAAAGCTTTAATTTTGATTTAAATCTTTATTTTTTTTATGCAGAAATATCCAAAATATGTAAAAACGAAAATGGTTTCAGCCCCAATTAACCCTGTTTAGTGTTTTGATTCATTTATTCAAAAAGACTCTATGCAATTAAAATCGTAAATTCTACAATGTACCTATCTCATGAAAAGAGCCTAAAACTTTTGAAAATTTAATATTAAAGCTCATATTCTTTTGTTATTTGTCTACCTTAACCTTGTTTTTTGTAATACAATCACCAAAACACATGTATGTAAGTCTTGCGTCAGAAAATAAATGTTCAAAGAAAACTGATTGTGAATGAAATATATTAATAAGCAACATTAGCTTCATAAAGTATACTCCTGTTAGATTAATAATATGGCTTATTTTACCAAATCACAATTTAGTGCTATGGCTAAATGTTTTGAATTAAACAAAGCAAAATCTATCTAGGAGTCTTTGGTTTCGACTTAATACATTGTCCCGTAAATGACATATCATATCCCGTACATGACATGCAAAAATAATGTCCATTTTTTGCTTTTAATTAGATAATAAAATAAAACCTTCTACCTTTAAACTACAACTAATGATAACTATTTACAATGTGTGTGTGTGTGTGTGTGTGTGTGTGTGTGTGTGCGCGGCGCGCGCGTGTGTACATATTGTAGAGGTGGCATGAAGTTCTTGTGTATATCAACCCCGTTTGCACTGTAATGCTTTGTGCTTGTTGATTAAATGTAAATTTGAATATGATTGAATAAATGTTAAAAAAATATATTATTGATAACTCACAACTTTTTATCTAAATGTTAACAGAAATTTCTTCCGTCCCGTAAATGACATTTATTTGGATGATTCCATTTTTTGAAAGAACGTCATCCGACACTGAAAATAATCTATTCGTTCTTCCAGTTGCAATGGGAGGTGATATAGTTTGGTGAATCTATTAGACGCTTTTTCACTTTTTGCCATGCAAGACACAAAGACTGTATCATCTGAATTGTCGAGTTCGATTACTTTTTCAATTGTATAATTTGTAATATATTCTTCATGGTATAAACGATTATTTACATCCTCAATGTTGTCATTACCTACTTGAATTTTATCCCAACACAAAATGTAACGTGTTTCTGTTTAAATAGCTGGTTTACATTATCTGTTGATCAATTAAAGTCAAAATCTAACGATATTGAGAAGAAGTCATTTACGGGATCATTCAACTGTCATTTATGGGATGTATTAAAACTCAGTTTTTGTGAGTACTAAAATAAATAATACCAAATTCTTTCGTCTAGTGAATAAATACAATTTTATCTAGGATTAAAATTTAGAATAATAAGATACAAAAGTAGCATGTACATAAGTAAAATTAACATTCAACAATGATATATTAAGAGCAAATATATTCCATAAAAGGTATTTTAAGCATCGCCAATTCTTTCATCACATAATTGCATCACGGATGCTTAAATACACAAACCTTATCATATAGTTTCTAAATAATAAAAACAATAAAGTGTTTTACTCTAAAGGGTAGACAGGTCAGAAAACTTAAACAAACCAAAACACAAAGTAGTCATTTACGGGATGAAGTTGGTCATTTACTGGACCAATAAATGTAAAGTACATAATGTTAACACGATCATTTAATGAGTATCTATTTTACTTTATTATTTGTTTTATATATGTATTGTAACACTTGAAAGCATTTTTACACGTATTTTGATTAAGAGAAAAAAAAACCCAAATACTTTGATAAAATTAATTACTTCCCATGAAACTTTCTTCCAAGTCAGCAAACAGGTGTTGTGAAAGGCCAATGATATTCAATAGCTTTGGTGATTATGTCAACATTAAATGGAAGTCCAAAAAAAGAAAAAGCCCGCAGATTCTGTCTTAATTTCCGGAATTATAATAAGATGTAATCCCGTAAGTGACGTCACGTAAATGACATAATAGTCCAAATCAAACTTTTAAAGCGTTTTGGTCGTAGTAATGCCTACTTGTGGCAGTTTTCTTTGATGTTTCTATTTATCATTGACAAAAGTAGCATTATATCTCAATGGAAAAAACAAGTATTCTTTTAACACATTTTACAGTTATTGCTTTTTGTCATGGTCTCGTAAATGACAGATAAATATTACGCAATCTGTTGTAGCTAGAAAATCACTTCAGTTATAAATAAAGCATTACGGATTGCTATTTTAATAGTGATTTTAGCTTTTTTCTTCAATCTTTGAAAAGTTTTAAACAATTTTAAGTAGGAAAATTGATTTAATTAACACTACGATCCTTTGAGTAATTTCTTGTCCCGTAAATGACAGTCTATTTTGGACAAGTATCAATCTATGATTTTTGAAATGATATCACTTTATTGAAAATGGTTTCTGATATTTTTTTCAGTGTTTAGCTGTTGTTGATGGGGAAAAAAAAGTTTTTCCCTAAATTTAAGTGGTTTCATTAGGTAAGTTTTATAAAAGAAAGAATTTATTTAGATTTTGGACAAACGTTTTTTCACCCATCTCATTCTTTGCACATGGCATTTTATCACTAAAAATCACGTATATCAAAAACCAAGCATATAAATTTTCATAAAAAGCAATAATTCTTTCAAAATGTATATATATAAGTAATATATAAATTCTTTCCAGTGTTTAAACTAACTTCCAGGACAAAAGACGACTGAGGAAATCACAAACAAAAAGATGGCTGAGGGAAACGCGGCAGAGGACATGAACAGACGTCTACAAGCTGTCAATTTAAAAGGCGAAAAAAACGAAAAAAAAAAAAAAACGAAAGAATTTATTGAAGAAAATGAAGTACACCAAGACTGGGAACGTTTTATCCTTGAAGACGAATCAATTACAGATGGATTGAATAAAGCAGTGACATTTTTAAATGGTTATGTAGGCGAATATATACCACGGTACAACAAAATTTTTAGGGCTTTCCATTTTAAAAGTCCAAGCAATATTAAGGCTGTCATTCTTGGACACGATCCTATTAAAAACGCTGATCTAGCAACAGGATTAGCATTTTCCTTACCCAGTGGAATGAAAGAAAATAAACTACCGAAAGGAAAAACGGGAAAACCAGTAAAGGGAATGTCAGTTATAAAAGTTAACAAAGCTATTTGTGAAGCACTGGGAGTTCCTTATGAGGATGGATCGAGTTTGTGTAACGAATATTTGGCAAAAAACGGGATACTTCTGCTTAATACAGCATTAACGGTTGGTAGTGAAGACAATCCGCGTCGGTCGGAACATTTTGGTGCATGGAAGGATTTTACATTTAGTCTTCTGAAGAAACTGTTAAAGATAAAACAAGAAAGAAATGAAGACCTGATTATTTTATGCTGGGGAACTAACGCAGAGAAGATCGGTAAACGACTTCGAAAGAAATTTTCTGAAAACAATGTAATGATGAATTGTCACCATCCCACGAAACCAAAGGACGACAGCAATAACTTTAATACTGAAGCTCCTAAGCAATTCATAAAGATTTTAGAGAAACATCCAGACATTTTTAAAAAGCAACAGTAACTTCGGTTCATATTTTGTCGGCACAAAATAAAAAAAGAAACTGTTCGTTTTTCGGGTTGTTCTATTGTTTTAAGTGCTGATTAAGGAACATTTTAATTCCTGTATGTAGGACATTACTCTGGATTAATTCATAATATAGTAAATAATTTAGTTTAAACATAGAAAGTGTATCTCTCGTCATCCGTATTGTAATTATAGGTAGGTAAAATAATTTACACAAGATAAATCGATTGTATTCCGTGAAATTATTGAAATGCTTGTATTATATATTTTTAGATTTATTATAGAAATTATAAATATTTTTAAAACTTTTTAAAAAGTCGCAATGATTTTAAATAATATAATTTTTTAATTTTCTGTTTACCTATGATATTGTAAAAATACAAATATATGCATAATAATTATGATGAAAGTAATAGGTTATTATTATTATTATTATTTTATTATAGTGTCTCATAAGTCTTTTAGGCTGAATGGTAAATGTTTTATTGTTTTATGCAGCTTCTGTTTGTTTTAGTGAATTATATCACGTGACATTGAAATAAACGTATGAACTCCGACTTCGAACGTCAGACCGCATTTTTTTTTTTTTTCAATCATGATGCAAATATACAATTAATTATATAAATTAAGAGAAACGTTGGAATATCAGCTCATATCAAAATAAAATTCGGTGCGTATTTTCGCAAAATTCTTATTATGTAGCTAATTTCGTATAATTACAGAAAACATTCCGCGGTGTTTATAAAGGCAACTCCCCTTTAAAAATCATGTTTCTAAGGCCTCCTGGGTGGTTTTGATATACAGGTTTTACTGGATCATATTTGTCGAGCCTGGCATCACCATAAGGCGAGACTTAGGTGTTACTTTTCCGGTGTCGTAGGCGGCGACGGCGTGTCAAAATGTGAAAGTTTATGTTAAAGTGTCACTCGATCAAAAACTAATCAGGCGAGACAATTAAATCCATGGAATTCTTATATCTTATATGCGTTTTGTTGTTACAAAGTAAATTATTCGGGAAAACAAATTCATTTTCCTTAATATATATCTACTGGTATATTTTACATAAAGTGCACAGAAATCGAACCTACATGTCACAAATGTGTATATAATTCTTTTACAGACTGGAATCAATGATTTAAACACATATAATATGTACATGTAATGTTTTGCATAATATATAATTAAAATTAAGTTTCAGTGTGTGAAATAAAGTAACAGATTAATTAATATTGTTTATTTTATTTTTAACAAAAATGATTCATGTATATAGAAAGTTTTCAAAGTTTGACAGAAACAAGATATTTAGATTTGGTGCTGTTACGAAACATATCCAAACAAACACATGAATCCATTGTAGCTGTCATAACATAAATCACATGATCTGCTATTTATATATACAGACTACTTTTTAGTGGTTACAGTTCGTGGTGCCTCTCACCCACAGGTACTCGGAGACGTAACCTCCTCCCCTTCGGATATTTGTTTTCTGGGCAACTTACACAAGTTCGATGCGCTTTAACAAAGTCGAAAAATTCCACCATATCACATCATAAAAAAACACTTTTATGATGTGATATCGTCGATTTTTAAAAAATTATTTATTCTATTTATTTATTTATTTTTGACTTTTTTAAATTGGATCAAACTCGGGTAAAAGTGATGTAATATAGTTGTTACGTGATAAGGAAATATTTAAAAGTAAAAAAGACCAGATAATTATTAAATTGCCCAGAAAACAAATATCCGGGAGGGGGGGATACCCGTACCCGAGTACCTGAGGTAAGGATAAAAGGAAATTTAGACTAGGTGGGGCCGGACAAAAAAGATATAAAATGATCAGTAAATGATCTATTGCACTGGATTTGGTTTTGATTAATGATATCTACATAGCATGATCAGAACATTATTTGACACTGCCTGTTTATAAAAACAATGTAATCAAAGAATGGTAATGTAAACAGTAAAAGAAACGTGGAAAATAAACTTGCAATTATTTTCTAAAACATCGAAAAACAAGCCAGAACTAAAAGAGCATAATCGTTCATTAAGATCTTTTAGCTCGAAATCTTTTTGGACTTTATCTTTACCGTGCATTATCATGAACCCATCATAAATTTACCACCAGATAGTATCATTATTGGTGATTTTTTTTTTACCGAGGTGACTGCATCGGTTGCCATAGCTACGGTAATGCTAGGGCGTAAAACACATTTACTCTACCCCACAGTACAAAGCAAAAGACAGGATTCCCGCTCCTTTATCTAAATTGCTGATTAACTTAAGTTATTCTTGGTAAGGACTTTAAAAAACTCATTATATAAAACCAAATATATGAACATGAATTTGTACTAAATTATTTTTTAAATCCATCCAAAAGTCAGACTTTAATGTCATTCTCACGCCAAAAGTCAGACGTTTTTGTGTGTCGATAAAGTTTACTTTGGTCTCAGTTTATTAAAGTATTTGGTTACACTTGGGGCTCAGTTTATTAAAGTATTTGGTTACACTTGGGGCTCAGTTTGTTAAAGTATTTGGTTTTACTTGGGGCTCAGTTTATTAAAGTGTTTGGTTACACTTGGGGCTCAGTTTATTAAAGAATTTGGTTTTACTTGGGGCTCAGTTTATTAAAGAATTTGGTTTTACTTGGGGCTCAGTTTATTAAAGTATTTGGTTTTACTTGGGGCTCAGTTTATTAAAGTATTGGTTTTAACTTGGGGCTCAGTTTATTAAAGTATTTGGTTACACTTGAGGCTCAGTTTGTTAAAGTATTTGGTTTTACTTGGGGCTCAGTGTATTAAAGTATTCGGTTACACTTGGGGCTCAGTTTGTTAAAGTATTTGGTTACACTTGGGGCTCAGTTTGTTAAAGTATTTGGTTTTACTTGGGGCTCAGTTATTAAAGTATTTGGTTACACTTGGGGCTCAGTTTGTTAAAGTATTTGGTTACACTTGGGGCTCAGTTTATTAAAGTATTTGGTTACACTTGGGGCTCAGTTTGTTAAAGTATTTGGTTACACTTGGGGCTCACTTTGTTAAAGTATTGGTTTTACTTGGGGCTCAGTTTATTAAAGAATTTGGTTACACTTGGGGCTCAGTTTGTTAAAGTATTTGGTTACACTTGGGTCTCAGTTTATTAAAGAATTTGGTTACACTTGGGGCTCAGTTTGTTAAAGTATTTGGTTACACTTGGGACTCAGTTTATTAAAGTATTTGGTTACACTTGGGGCTCAGTTTGTTAAAGTATTTGGTTTTACTTGGGGCTCAGTTTATTTAAGTATTTGGTTTTACTTGGGGCTCAGTTTATTTAAGTATTTGGTTACACTTGGGGTTCAGTTTGTTAAAGTATTTGGTTTTACTTGGGGCTCAGTTTATTATAGTATTTGGTTACACTTGGGGCTTAGTTTGTTAAAGTATTTGGTTACACTTGGGGCTCAGTTTGTTAAAGTATTTGGTTTTACTTGGGGCTCAGTTTATTAAAGAATTTGGTTACACTTGGGGCTCAGTTTGTTAAAGTATTTGGTTACACTTGGGGCTCAGTTTATTAAAGTATTTGGTTACACTTGGGGCTCAGTTTGTTAAAGTATTTGGTTTTACTTTGGGCTCAGTTTATTAAAGTATTTGGTTTTACTTGGGGCTCAGTTTATTGAAGTATTTGGTTTTACTTGGGGCTCAGTTTATTAAAGTGTTTGGTTACACTTGGGGCTCAGTTCATAAAAGTATTTGGTTTTCCTTGGGGCTCAGTTCATAAAAGTATTTGGTTTTACTTGGGGCTCAGTTTATTAAAGTGTTTGGTAACACTTGGGGCTCAGTTCATAAAAGTATTTGGTTTTACTTGGGGCTCAGTTTATTAAAGTCTTTGGTTACACTTGGGGCTCAGTTTATTAAAGAATTTGGTTTTACTTTGGGCTCAGTTTATTAAAGTATTTAGTTTAACTTGGGGCTCAGTTTATTAAAGTATTTGGTTTTATTTGGGGCTCAGTTTATTAAAGTATTTGGTTACACTTGGGACTCAGTTTATTATTTGGTTTTACTTGGGGCTCAGTTTATTAAAGAATTTGGTTTTACTTGGGTCTCAGTTTTTTAAAGTACATGTTTTTGGTTACACTTGGGTCTCAGTTTATATAAGTATTTGGTTTTACTTGGGGATCAGTTTATTAAAGTATTTGATTTTCTTTGGTCTCAGTTTATAAAAGTATTTGGTTTTACTTGGGGCTCAGTTTGTTAAAGTATCTGCTTTACTAGGGGCTCAGTTTATTAAAGTGTTTGGTTACACTTGGGGCTCAGTTTATCAAGTATTTGGTTTTACTTGGGTCTCAGTTTATTAAAGTGTTTGGTTACACTTGGACTCAGTTTGTTCAATATTTGGTATTACTTGGAGCTCAGTTTATTAAAGTATTTGGTAACACTTGGGTCTCAGTTTGTTAAAGTATTTGGTTTTACTTGGGGATCAGTTTATTAAAGTATTTGATTTCTTTGGTCTCAGTTTATAAAAGTATTTGGTTTTACTTGGGTCTCAGTTTGTTAAAGTATTTGGTTTTACTTGGGGCTCAGTTAATTAAAGTGTTTGGTTACACTTGGGGCTCAGTTTTTTAAAGTATTTGGTTACACTTGGGGTTCAGTTTGTTAAAGTATTTGGTTTTACTTGGGGTTCAGTTTATTTCAGTATTTGATAACACTTGGGAGTTCAGTTTGTTAAAGTATTTGGTTTACTTGGGGTTTCGTTTATTCAGGTATTTGGTTTTACTTGGGGCTCAGTTTATTAAAGTATTTGTATTAACTTGGGGTTCAGTTTGTTAAAGTATTTGGTTCTACTTGGGGGTTCAGTTTATTAAAGTATTTGGTTTTACTTGGGGCTCAGTTTGTTAAAGTATTTGGTTACACTTGGGGTTCAATTTGTTCAAGTATTTCGTTTTACTTGGGGCCCAGTTTATTAAAGTATTTGATTACACTTGGGGTTCAGTTTATAAAAGTATTTGGTTTTACTTCAGGCTCAGTTTATTAAAGTATTGATTACACTTGGGTCTCAGTTTGTTAAAGTATTTGGTTTTACTTGGGGCTCAGTTTATTAAAGTATTTGGTTACACTTGGGGCTCAGTTTGTTAAAGTATTTGGTGTTACTTGGGGCTCAGTTTATTAAAGTATTTGGTTACACTTGGGGCTCAGTTTGTTAAAGTATTTGGTTACACTTGGGGCTCAGTTTATTAAAGTATTTGGTTACACTTGGGGCTCAGTTTATTAAAGTATTTGGGTTACACTTGGGGCTCAGTTTGTTAAAAGTATTTGGTTTCACTTGGGGCTCAGTGTATTAAAGTATTTGGTTACACTTGGGACTCAGTTTATTAAAGTAATTTGGTTACACTTGGGGCTCAGTTTGTTAAAGTATTTGGTTACACTTGGGGCTCAGTTTATTAAAGTATTGGTTACACTTGGGGCTTAGTTTATTAAAGTATTTGGTTACACTTGGGGCTCAGTTTGTTAAAGTATTTGGTTTACTTGGGGCTCAGTGTATTAAAGTATTTGGTTACACTTGGGGGCTCAGTTTGTTTAAAGTATTTGGTTACACTTGGGGCTTAGTTTGTTAAAGTATTTGGTTTTACTTGGGGCTCAGTTTATTTAAGTATTTGGTTACACTTGGGGCTCAGTTTGTTAAAGTATTTGGTTACACTTGGGGCTCAGTTTATTAAAGTATTTGGTTACACTTGGGGTTCAGTTTGTTAAAGTATTTGGTTTACTTGGGGCTCAGTTTATTATAGTATTTGGTTACACTTGGGGCTCAGTTTGTTAAAGTATTTGGTTACACTTGGGGCTCAGTTTATTAAAGTATTTGGTTACACTTGGGGTTCAGTTTGTTAAAGTATTTGGTTTTACTTGGGGCTCAGTTTATTATAGTATTTGGTTACACTTGGGGCTCAGTTTGTTAAAGTATTTGGTTACACTTGGGGCTCAGTTTGTTAAAGTATTTGGTTTTACTTGGGGCTCAGTTTATTAAAGAATTTGTTTACACTTGGGGCTCAGTTTGTTAAAGTATTTGGTTACACTTGGGGCTCAGTTTTATTAAAGTATTTGGTTACACTTGGGGCTCAGTTTGTTAAAGTATTTGGTTTTACTTGGGGCTCAGTTTATTAAAGTATTTGGTTACACTTGAGGCTCAGTTTGTTAAAGTATTTGGTTTACTTGGGGCTCAGTTTATTAAAGTATTTGGTTACACGTGGGGCTCAGTTTGTTAAAGCATTTGGTTTTACTTGGGGCTCAGTTTATTAAAGTGTTTGGTTACACTTGGGGCTCAGTTTATCAAGTATTTGGTTTTACTTGGATCTCAGTTTATTAAAGTGTTTGGTTACACTTGGGACTCAGTTTGTTCAATATTTGGTATTACTTGGAGCTCAGTTTATTAAAGTATTTGGTAACACTTGGGTCTCAGTTTGGTTAAAGTATTTGGTTTTACTTGGGGATCAGTTTATTAAAGTATTTGATTTTCTTTAAGTTGGTTAGCTTGGGATCAGTTGTTAAAAGTAAAAGGTTTTGGCTCAGTTATTAAAGTTTTGGTTTTACTTGGGTCTCAGTTTGTTAAAGTATTTGGTTTTACTTGGGGCTCAGTTAATTAAAGTGTTTGGTTACACTTGGGGCTCAGTTTGTTAAAGTATTTGGTTTTACTTGAGGTTCAGTTTATTTCAGTATTTGATTACACTTGGGAGTTCAGTTTGTTAAAGTATTTGGTTTTACTTGGGGTTTCGTTTATTCAGGTATTTGGTTTTACTTGGGGCTCAGTTATTAAAGTATTTGTAGTCACTTGGGGTTCAGTTTGTTAAAGTATTTGGTTCTACTTGGGGTTCAGTTTATTAAAGTATTTGGTTTTACTTGGGGCTCAGTTTGTTAAAGTATTTGGTTACACTTGGGGTTCAATTTGTTCAAGTATTTCGTTTTACTTGGGGCCCAGTTTATTAAAGTATTTGATTACACTTGGGGTTCAGTTTATAAAAGTATTTGGTTTTACTTCAGGCTCAGTTTATTAAAGTATTTGATTACACTTGGGTCTCAGTTTGTTAAAGTATTTGGTTTTACTTGGGGCTCAGTTTATTAAAGTATTTGGTTACACTTGGGGCTCAGTTTGTTAAAGTATTTGGTTTTACTTGGGGCTCAGTTTATTAAAGTATTTGGTTACACTTGGGGCTCAGTTTGTTAAAGTATTTGGTTACACTTGGGGCTCAGTTTGTTAAAATATTTGGTTTTACTTGGGACTCAGTTTATTAAAGTATTTGGTTACACTTGGGGCTCAGTTTGTTAAAGTATTTGGTTACACTTGGGGCTCAGTTTATTAAAGTATTTGGTTACACTTGGGGCTCAGTTTATTAAAGTATTTGGTTACACTTGGGGCTCAGTTTGTTAAAGTATTTGGTTTTACTTGGGGCTCAGTGTATTAAAGTATTTGGTTACACTTGGGGCTCAGTTTGTTAAAGTATTTGGTTACACTTGGGGCTCAGTTTGTTAAAGTATTTGGTTTTACTTGGGGCTCAGTTTATTTAAGTATTTGGTTACACTTGGGGCTCAGTTTGTTAAAGTATTTGGTTACACTTGGGGCTCAGTTAATTAAACTGTTTGGTTACACTTGGGGCTCAGTTTGTTAAAGTATTTGGTTTTACTTGAGGTTCAGTTTATTTCAGTATTTGATTACACTTGGGAGTTCAGTTTGTTAAAGTATTTGGTTTTACTTGGGGTTTCGTTTATTCAGGTATTTGGTTTTACTTGGGGCTCAGTTTATTAAAGTATTTGTATTCACTTGGGGTTCAGTTTGTTAAAGTATTTGGTTCTACTTGGGGTTCAGTTTATTAAAGTATTTGGTTTTACTTGGGGCTCAGTTTGTTAAAGTATTTGGTTACACTTGGGGTTCAATTTGTTCAAGTATTTCGTTTTACTTGGGGCCCAGTTTATTAAAGTATTTGATTACACTTGGGGTTCAGTTTATAAAAGTATTTGGTTTTACTTCAGGCTCAGTTTATTAAAGTATTTGATTACACTTGGGTCTCAGTTTGTTAAAGTATTTGGTTTTACTTGGGGCTCAGTTTATTAAGTATTTGGTTACACTTGGGGCTCAGTTTGTTAAAGTATTTGGTTTTACTTGGGGCTCAGTTTATTAAAGTATTTGGTTACACTTGGGGCCTCAGTTTGTTAAAGTATTTGGTTACACTTGGGGCTCAGTTTGTTAAAATATTTGGTTTTACTTGGGACTCAGTTTATTAAAGTATTTGGTTACACTTGGGGCTCAGTTTGTTAAAGTATTTGGTTACACTTGGGGCTCAGTTTATTAAAGTATTTGGTTACACTTGGGGCTCAGTTTATTAAAGTATTTGGTTACACTTGGGGCTCAGTTTGTTAAAGTATTTGGTTTTACTTGGGGCTCAGTGTATTAAAGTATTTGGTTACACTTGGGGCTCAGTTTGTTAAAGTATTTGGTTACACTTGGGGCTCAGTTTGTTAAAGTATTTGGTTTTACTTGGGGCTCAGTTTATTTAAGTATTTGGTTACACTTGGGGCTCAGTTTGTTAAAGTATTTGGTTACACTTGGGGCTCAGTTTATTAAAGTATTTGGTTACACTTGGGGTTCAGTTTGTTAAAGTATTTGGTTTTACTTGGGGCTCAGTTTATTATAGTATTTGGTTACACTTGGGGCTCAGTTTGTTAAAGTATTTGGTTACACTTGGGGCTCAGTTTGTTAAAGTATTTGGTTTTACTTGGGGCTCAGTTTATTAAAGAATTTGTTTACACTTGGGGGCTCAGTTTGTTAAAGTATTTGGTTACACTTGGGGCTCAGTTTATTAAAGTATTTGGTTACACTTGGGGCTCAGTTTGTTAAAGTATTTGGTTTTACTTGGGGCTCAGTTTATTAAAGTATTTGGTTACACTTGAGGCTCAGTTTGTTAAAGTATTTGGTTTTACTTGGGGCTCAGTTTATTAAAGTATTTGGTTACACGTGGGGCTCAGTTTGTTAAAGCATTTGGTTTTACTTGGGGCTCAGTTTATTAAAGTGTTTGGTTACACTTGGGGCTCAGTTTATCAAGTATTTGGTTTTACTTGGATCTCAGTTTATTAAAGTGTTTGGTTACACTTGGACTCAGTTTGTTCAATATTTGGTATTACTTGGAGCTCAGTTTATTAAAGTATTTGGTAACACTTGGGTCTCAGTTTGTTAAAGTATTTGGTTTTACTTGGGGATCAGTTTATTAAAGTATTTGATTTTCTTTGGTCTCAGTTTATAAAAGTATTTGGTTTTACTTGGGTCTCAGTTTGTTAAAGTATTTGGTTTTACTTGGGGCTCAGTTAATTAAAGTGTTTGGTTACACTTGGGGCTCAGTTTTTTAAAGTATTTGGTTTTACTTAGGGCTCAGTTTATTAAAGTGTTTGGTTACACTTGGGGCTCAGTTTGTTAAAGTATTTGGTTTTACTTGGGGTTCAGTTTATTTCAGTATTTGATTACACTTGGGAGTTCAGTTTGTTAAAGTATTTGGTTTTACTTGGGGTTTCGTTTATTCAGGTATTTGGTTTTACTTGGGGCTCAGTTTATTAAAGTATTTGTATTCACTTGGGGTTCAGTTTGTTAAAGTATTTGGTTCTACTTGGGGTTCAGTTTATTAAAGTATTTGGTTTTACTTGGGGGTCAGTTTGTTAAAGTATTTGGTTACACTTGGGGTTCAATTTGTTCAAGTATTTCGTTTTACTTGGGGCCCAGTTTATTAAAGTATTTGATTACACTTGGGGTTCAGTTTATAAAAGTATTTGGTTTTACTTCAGGCTCAGTTTATTAAAGTATTTGATTACACTTGGGTCTCAGTTTGTTAAAGTATTTGGTTTTACTTGGGGCTCAGTTTATTAAAGTATTTGGTTACACTTGGGGCTCAGTTTGTTAAAGTATTTGGTTTTACTTGGGGCTCAGTTTATTAAAGTATTTGGTTTTACTTGGGGCTCAGTTTATTGAAGTATTTGGTTTTACTTGGGGCTCAGTTTATTAAAGTGTTTGGTTACACTTGGGGCTCAGTTCATAAAAGTATTTGGTTTTCCTTGGGGCTCAGTTCATAAAAGTATTTGGTTTTACTTGGGGCTCAGTTTATTAAAGTGTTTGGTAACACTTGGGGCTCAGTTCATAAAAGTATTTGGTTTTACTTGGGGCTCAGTTTATTAAAGTCTTTGGTTACACTTGGGGCTCAGTTTATTAAAGAATTTGGTTTTACTTTGGGCTCAGTTTATTAAAGTATTTAGTTTAACTTGGGGCTCAGTTTATTAAAGTATTTGGTTTTACTTGGGGCTCAGTTTATTAAAGTATTTGGTTACACTTGGGACTCAGTTTATTATTTGGTTTTACTTGGGGCTCAGTTTATTAAAGAATTTGGTTTTACTTGGGTCTCAGTTTTTTAAAGTACATGTTTTTGGTTACACTTGGGTCTCAGTTTATATAAGTATTTGGTTTTACTTGGGGATCAGTTTATTAAAGTATTTGATTTTCTTTGGTCTCAGTTTATAAAAGTATTTGGTTTTACTTGGGGCTCAGTTTGTTAAAGTATCTGCTTTACTAGGGGCTCAGTTTATTAAAGTGTTTGGTTACACTTGGGGCTCAGTTTATCAAGTATTTGGTTTTACTTGGGTCTCAGTTTATTAAAGTGTTTGGTTACACTTGGACTCAGTTTGTTTCAATATTTGGTATTACTTGGAGCTCAGTTTATTAAAGTATTTGGTAACACTTGGGTCTCAGTTTGTTAAAGTATTTGGTTTTACTTGGGGATCAGTTTATTAAAGTATTTGATTTTCTTTGGTCTCAGTTTATAAAAGTATTTGGTTTTACTTGGGTCTCAGTTTGTTAAAGTATTTGGTTTTACTTGGGGCTCAGTTAATTAAAGTGTTTGGTTACACTTGGGGCTCAGTTTTTTAAAGTATTTGGTTACACTTGGGGTTCAGTTTGTTAAAGTATTTGGTTTTACTTGGGGTTCAGTTTATTTCAGTATTTGATAACACTTGGGAGTTCAGTTTGTTAAAGTATTTGGTTTTACTTGGGGTTTCGTTTATTCAGGTATTTGGTTTTACTTGGGGCTCAGTTTATTAAAGTATTTGTATTAACTTGGGGTTCAGTTTGTTAAAGTATTTGGTTCTACTTGGGGTTCAGTTTATTAAAGTATTTGGTTTTACTTGGGGCTCAGTTTGTTAAAGTATTTGGTTACACTTGGGGTTCAATTTGTTTCAAGTATTTCGTTTTACTTGGGGCCCAGTTTATTAAAGTATTTGATTACACTTGGGGTTCAGTTTATAAAAGTATTTGGTTTTACTTCAGGCTCAGTTTATTAAAGTATTTGATTACACTTGGGTCTCAGTTTGTTAAAGTATTTGGTTTTACTTGGGGCTCAGTTTATTAAAGTATTTGGTTACACTTGGGGCTCAGTTTGTTAAAGTATTTGGTTTTACTTGGGGCTCAGTTTATTAAAGTATTTGGTTACACTTGGGGCTCAGTTTGTTAAAGTATTTGGTTACACTTGGGGCTCAGTTTATTAAAGTATTTGGTTACACTTGGGGCTCAGTTTATTAAAGTATTTGGTTACACTTGGGGCTCAGTTTGTTAAAGTATTTGGTTTCACTTGGGGCTCAGTGTATTAAAGTATTTGGTTACACTTGGGACTCAGTTTATTAAAGTATTTGGTTACACTTGGGGCTCAGTTTGTTAAGTATTTGGTTACACTTGGGGCTCAGTTTATTAAAGTATTTGGTTACACTTGGGGCTTAGTTTATTAAAGTATTTGGTTACACTTGGGGCTCAGTTTGTTAAAGTATTTGGTTTTACTTGGGGCTCAGTGTATTAAAGTATTTGGTTACACTTGGGGCTCAGTTTGTTAAAGTATTTGGTTACACTTGGGGCTTAGTTTGTTAAAGTATTTGGTTTTACTTGGGGCTCAGTTTATTTAAGTATTTGGTTACACTTGGGGCTCAGTTTGTTAAAGTATTTGGTTACACTTGGGGCTCAGTTTATTAAAGTATTTGGTTACACTTGGGGTTCAGTTTGTTAAAGTATTTGGTTTTACTTGGGGCTCAGTTTATTATAGTATTTGGTTACACTTGGGGCTCAGTTTGTTAAAGTATTTGGTTACACTTGGGGCTCAGTTTATTAAAGTATTTGGTTACACTTGGGGTTCAGTTTGTTAAAGTATTTGGTTTTACTTGGGGCTCAGTTTATTATAGTATTTGGTTACACTTGGGGCTCAGTTTGTTAAAGTATTTGGTTACACTTGGGGCTCAGTTTGTTAAAGTATTTGGTTTTACTTGGGGCTCAGTTTATTAAAGAATTTGTTTACACTTGGGGCTCAGTTTGTTAAAGTATTTGGTTACACTTGGGGCTCAGTTTATTAAAGTATTTGGTTACACTTGGGGCTCAGTTTGTTAAAGTATTTGGTTTTACTTGGGGCTCAGTTTATTAAAGTATTTGGTTACACTTGAGGCTCAGTTTGTTAAAGTATTTGGTTTTACTTGGGGCTCAGTTTATTAAAGTATTTGGTTACACGTGGGGCTCAGTTTGTTAAAGCATTTGGTTTTACTTGGGGCTCAGTTTATTAAAGTGTTTGGTTACACTTGGGGCTCAGTTTATCAAGTATTTGGTTTTACTTGGATCTCAGTTTATTAAAGTGTTTGGTTACACTTGGACTCAGTTTGTTCAATATTTGGTATTACTTGGAGCTCAGTTTATTAAAGTATTTGGTAACACTTGGGTCTCAGTTTGTTAAAGTATTTGGTTTTACTTGGGGATCAGTTTATTAAAGTATTTGATTTTCTTTGGTCTCAGTTTATAAAAGTATTTGGTTTTACTTGGGTCTCAGTTTGTTAAAGTATTTGGTTTTACTTGGGGCTCAGTTAATTAAAGTGTTTGGTTACACTTGGGGCTCAGTTTGTTAAAGTATTTGGTTTTACTTGAGGTTCAGTTTATTTCAGTATTTGATTACACTTGGGAGTTCAGTTTGTTAAAGTATTTGGTTTTACTTGGGGTTTCGTTTATTCAGGTATTTGGTTTTACTTGGGGCTCAGTTTATTAAAGTATTTGTATTCACTTGGGGTTCAGTTTGTTAAAGTATTTGGTTCTACTTGGGGTTCAGTTTATTAAAGTATTTGGTTTTACTTGGGGCTCAGTTTGTTAAAGTATTTGGTTACACTTGGGGTTCAATTTGTTCAAGTATTTCGTTTTACTTGGGGCCCAGTTTATTAAAGTATTTGATTACACTTGGGGTTCAGTTTATAAAAGTATTTGGTTTTACTTCAGGCTCAGTTTATTAAAGTATTTGATTACACTTGGGTCTCAGTTTGTTAAAGTATTTGGTTTTACTTGGGGCTCAGTTTATTAAAGTATTTGGTTACACTTGGGGCTCAGTTTGTTAAAGTATTTGGTTTTACTTGGGGCTCAGTTTATTTAAAGTATTTGGTTACACTTGGGGCTCAGTTTGTTCAAGTATTTGGTTACACTTGGGGCTCAGTTGTTAAAATATTTGGTTTTTTACTTGTGGACTCAGTTTATTAAAGTATTTGGTTACACTTGGGGCTCAGTTTGTTAAAGTATTTGGTTACACTTGGGGCTCAGTTATTAAAGTATTTGGTTACACTTGGGGCTCAGTTATTAAAGTATTTGGTTACACTTGGGGCTCAGTTTGTTAAAGATTTGGTTTTACTTGGGGCTCAGTGTATTAAAGTATTTGGTTACACTTGGGGCTCAGTTTGTTAAAGTATTGGGTTACACTTGGGGCTCAGTTGTTAAAAGTATTGGTTTTACTTGGGGGCTCAGTTTATTTACAGTATTTGGTTACACTTGGGCTCAGTTTGTTAAAGTATTGGTTTTACTTGGGGCTCAGTTAATTAAAGTGTTGGTTACACTTGGGGCTCAGTTTGTTAAAGTATTTGGTTTTACTTGGAGGTTCAGTTTATTTCAGTATTGAGTACACTTGGGAGTTCAGTTTGTTAAAGTATTTGGTTTTACTTGGGTTTCGTTTATCAGTGTATTTGGTTTTACTTGGGGCTCAGTTTATTAAAGTATTTGTATTCACTTGGGTTACATGTTTGTTAAAGTATTTGTTCTACTTGGGGTTTCAGTTTATTAAAGTATTTGGTTTTACTTGTGGCTCAGTTTGTTAAAGTATTATTGGTTTACACCTTGGGGTTCAATTTGTTTCAAGTATTTCGTTCTGTACTTGGGGCCCAGTTTATTCAAGTATTTGATTACACTTGGGTGGTGTCAGTTTATAAAAGGATTTGGTTTTCTTTCAGGGCTCAGTTTATTTAAACGTATTGGACTTACACTGGGCTCAGTTTGTTAAGATTTGGTTTACTTGGGGCTCGTTTATTAAAGTATTTGGTTACACTTGGGGCTCAGTTTGTTAAAGTATTGGTTTTACTTGGGGCTCAGTTTATTAAAAGTATTTGGTTACACTTGGGCTCAGTTTGTTAAAGTATTTGGTTACACTTGGGGCTAGTTTGTTAAATATTTGGTTTACTTGGGACTCAGTTTATTAAAGTATTTGGTTACACTTGGGCTCAGTTTGTTAAAGTATTTGGTTACACTTGGGGCTCAGTTTATTAAAGTATTTGGTTACACTTGGGGCTCAGTTTATTAAAGTATTTGGTTACACTTGGGGCTCAGTTTGTTAAAGTATTTGGTTTTACTTGGGGCTCAGTGTATTAAAGTATTGGTTACACTTGGGGCTCAGTTTGTTAAAGTATTTGGTTACACTTGGGGCTCAGTTTGTTAAAGTATTGGTTTACTTGGGGCTCAGTTATTTAAGTATTTGGTTACACTTGGGGCTCAGTTTGTTAAAGTATTGGTTACTTGGGGCTCAGTTATTAAAGTATTTGGTTCACTTGGGGCTCAGTTTGTTAAAGTATTTGTTTTACTTGGGGCTCAGTTTATTAAGTATTTGGTTACTTGGGCTAGTTTGTTAAAGTATTTGGTTACACTTGGGGCTCAGTTTGTTAAAGTATTTGGTTTACTTGGGGCTCAGTTTATAAAGAATTTGTTACACTTGGGGTCAGTTTGTTAAAGTATTTGGTT